>JAODAL010004192.1:0-160420 GCA_025379985.1 Phyllomedusa bahiana
GTTCAGAAAAATCGGGGGAAAAGAATAGGACTCTGCCACATTGGATTAGCATTTCTCAAATACATCCGCTCTTGGGCCCTCACAATGTGAACGGGAGTAAAGCAAAATCATATACAGTCATATGAAAAAGTTTGGGCACCCCTATTAATCTTAATCATTTTTAGTTCTAAATATTTGGGTATTTTGCAACAGCCATTTCAATTTGATATATCTAATAACGATGGACACAGTAATATTTCCGGTTGAAATGAGTTTTTTTATTGTTAAAAAAAATGTGCATATGCATTAAACCCCAAAATTTGACCGGGAAAAAAGTTGGGCCCCCCAAAACGGAAAAGTGACATTTTTTTAGAGTTCCTCCTTTTGCAAAAAAAAACAGCTCTAGTCATTTCCCTGTAGCTTTTAATCATTTCCCTGGACCCTGATGAAGGTATTTTGCCCATTCCTTTTACAAAACAATTAAAGTTCAGTTAAGTTTGTGGTCGCCCGGCCCCAAATGGACAGCCCGCTTAAAAAAAAAAAAAAAAAATTTATCCCACAGATGTTAAATGAATTCAGGTTTGGGGGAGGGGGGAGGGCCCCATCCGAAATTGTAATTGTTCCCTCTGCATGAATGCCTGAGTAGATTTGGGCTGTGTTTGGATCTTGTCTTGCTGAAATATCCATCCCGGCGTAACTTCAAATTCATCCTGATTCTTGTACATTATTTGAAGATCGTGTTGGTTGAAATAAATGCGCCCTCAATTTAAAAAAGATCCCGGTGCTGGCATTGGCCACACCCCCCAAAGCATGATGGAACCTCCCCAAATTTTACAGTGGGTAGCAAGTGTTTTTTTTGGAATGTGTGTTTTTGGGACGCCATGCATAACGCTTTTTTGTAGGGACCAAAAAAATCAATCTTTCTCAGTCCAAGGGAAAACCCTTCTTAAAAAATGAAGCTGGCTTGCCCAAAAATTTTTCCTTTTGAACAACGGGACTCTGTTTGTGGCGAGCTTTAGAAAGGGCTTCTTGCATCACTCTCCCATCAGTTTCCCCTTGTCCCCAAAGTGTGCTGTTTTTGTTGCCCGATGCACAGTGACACCATCTGTGAAAAGATGATGCGCAGCTTTTTGGAAAGGTGGTCTGGGGTTGTCCTTGACGTTCTCCCCATTTTCTTCTTCCCCTTTTGATATTTTTTGGCCCCCATTCTGGGCTTAAAAAGAACTGTCCCTGTGGTTTCCCAATTTCCTTACTATTTTCCCAAGGGGAAAAACTGACAGGTTAAATCTCTGAGAAACTTTTTGTACCCTTTCCCCCGAAAAAACTATGTTGAACAATCTTTGTTTTAGGTCGTTTTAGAGTTTTTTGAGGAGCCCATGATGCCACTCTTCACGGAGTTCAAATAGGGAACAAACTTGCAAGGGGGCCCCCTTAAATACCTTTTTCTTTATTGGATTTCCCTCGCTTGAAGTTCAAAAGCTAGGAGGTTACAAAACAATGTTTGGCTTCAGTAAAAGTAGTTTGGAGTATTAAAAAAAAAAATGATAAGGGTAACCCCAAATTTTTGCACCCCTCAAAAAATTTTTTTTTAATGAAATTGGCTTTTGTGTTAGTACAAAAACCCCCATTCAATCTGGAAATATTTCTGTGTCCATCAGTTATTAGGTATAAACAAAATTGAAATGGTGTTGCAAAAACCCCAAAAATTTAGAACTAAAAAATGATTAAGTTAATAGGGGTTTCCCCAAGTTTTTTCAAATGTATATTTCGACGTGGTTCGAAGGGTTGCCCCTCATCAGTGCAGAGTACAATGCTGGTTGGCTGGGTGAGAGACTCTAAATGTAGCTGAAAGCTGTGTACAGTTTTGGGGGGAGGATTTATTTTATGTTGCTCCATGAATGTTTTATATATTCAAATAAGCTCAAGGGAAAACAGTTAGGACTCTGTGCCTCTCACCCAACTAACACTCTACTCTGCACTGATGAAGGTTCAACACTCTGAAACAGCTGTCTAGTTTGACTTTTCTCCTGGTCATATTGCAAGACTTAATCAGTCGGATGGGACTTGAGGAATGCTACATTCAATAGGTTGTGCAAAGTCTTAGCTCTTTTACCATGTGTTTATTTGAATGTGTAAAGGGTTTTCCAGCTGATAAAAAAATATTATGATGCTGGGGCTCCAATAAACAAAAAAAACCCTATACTTAACATCCTCCGGTACCTGGCTTCAGTGCTGCATCTTTCGTTTTCAACCATTAAAGGGTTCGTCCCAGGTTAGACAATGATGGCATATCGCTACGATATGCCATAATTGTCTGATAGACGTGGTTCCCAGAGGTGGGACTATCTCCAAAACAAGCACCAAAACCGCTCTGTTCAGAATGGAGTGGGGGGCTGGGACTCTCCCATAGACATTAGTGGGAGTTCCGAATATAGCTGAGTGGTTCTGAACGGATTGTTGGTCGGGTCACTCCCATAGACATTAATGGGAGTTCCAAGTATAGCCGAGTGGATCTGAACAGATAGGTCAGTGTTTCTCAACTCCAATCCTCAAGACCCACCAACAGGTCATGTTTTCAGGATCTCCCACAGAATGCACTGACAATAATTGTATCACCTGTGCAGAATGTACTGTCTATAATGATATCCCCTGTGCAATACTGAGGAAAGCCTGAAAACATGACCTGTTGGTGGGTCTTGGGGACTGGAGTTGAGAAACACGGAGATAGGTGGTCGAGACTCTCCAATAGACATGAATGGGAGTTCGGCTCACCTTAGCTATACACTGTGCCGCTCAGCCATTTTCGGAACTTCTATTAATGTCTATGGGAGAGTCTCTACCAACCCTCTATTCAGAACAGAGAGGTTGATCGCTGCAGCTGTGCCATGCCCGTTAAGATGTAGAAGAATGAAAATAGAAGAGCAAAGAAGCACAGTCCTTGAACCTCAGAAATGGGAAAATAGTTTCTTTTTTCCTTTTCTTTGTGCCTCAGGAGGATAATATTACTCTTTTTTTTTTTTTTTTAAGGAACTAGACAAACGCCTTAAAATTTCAATGGAGCAACCATGAAGTGCAAGTCATCCATCTAAAACTGTGTGATCAAGGACCCGGTGCAAGGGTCAGAAACGCGTTAGCGCATTTGTTATGCTGCACTATCCTGTAAACTCGTTATAGTATGGAATAAAAGCAGTTTGAAGATCGTATCCGCTGGCATCTTGACCTTAATTTTGAGGTTTCCATTTTGCTGAAATTTGAGTTCATTAAAAAATGCATGCATCTTTTATTGTCGCATGTGTTTTGGGAGCATTTATAAAATGCAATGTGTAAACCCATCCGAACGCCCCACCAGAATACAGAGCGGCTGCAAGGAGAGTCTTGTGCGGGAGGAGTCATCTTAGCATTACACAGACAAACCATTGATTTCAATGCACACTTACTTTGTAATGCTTTATTTGCCCTCTGGGGGAGCTGCAGAAAAATAGAACAATTGCTGCCAGTTTTCTTTACAAATTACAGCTGATTGCTGGGGGCCTACAATGTAACCAGCTTATCCTTGTGGGATCATTCTAATTTAACAGGATTCTGCAAAGTGGATAGCTCTGTTAATATCTATGGTTGGAATCTGGTTACTATGGATAGCTCCACTGTTCTTGACTCTATGCATATTCATGTCATCTGCTGAGACATCTGTGTAGCGTGCAGAAACACTTCTTGACGGCAAGGCATATTTTTTGGGCATGGTAACTGTGTATCCATACACCTCATACTCAGCCGAACTGTAACCTCAGATTTAAATAGTGCATTTTATGGTGTGATCTTCAAATTGGATATATTGTTCAGAAAATGGTCCAGAAAAGGCACAAGTAAATCACCTCGAAAAACAGAAGGCAGATGAGTTACTCCCATCACTTGGAGCCGCCAGGAGGAATATAAAATCCACGGCTCCCTTACAACACGGAGCGAGCCCCCCTAATCTCCTTATAGATAGAAGCCTGCACTGGATTGAACATCAATGTATTACTGACCTCTCTGGCAGCAAGGACTGATCTGTGAATTTAATAACCATGTCTTCCATGCTGAAAACCAGCTGTCCACATATGTTTATGTGATTATTCAAATCACATCTAACAAAAGGGAAAATGTTCTTTCATATTATTTTGATGCTACAGTATTGGAGCCGAGAAAAGGAAAATGTTGGGAGTTGGGGTCATTTCTAACCGCAAATTGCATGTTCTGGCAAATATTAATTCATTTTCACATTGAGAAAATCAGTTTAAAAACTCAGTACAGAAAACCGCATCGTTTTCGAAGACCAAACTGGGGCGTATTCCCGACTGATTTTTAAAATTGGGATGAAGTCCCAAATTTGGGAAAAGGCCCAAAAACCTAAACTTTACCTTTACATAAAAAAGGAAACCAAATTTTGCCCGCAAGAACAAAGGACACTACAGTTTTTTATGGTCCAAAATTTCAAAAATTTCCCTTTTGCAGATATTGTTTCCCCTCCCGTCCAGATTATGCCATGTTTGTGGGCGCTCATTTCCAAGGGGCAGACCACTGCCACCATAAATGAAGTACCGTATATACTTGAGTATCAGCCGAGTTCTTCAGCACAAAAAATGTGCTGAAAAAGCGCTCCTCGGCTCATATTCTGGGCCCCTGGCGGCCCCACCCTTCTTTTCTGTTTCCCCCCCCCCCCCTGGGGGGCGCATAAGCTGAAAATTTACCGGGGGGGGAGTGCATGCAGTGAAGATTTCTACTGGGGCAGGGGGCGAGCGCTCCCTGCTCTGCAGAAAGGGCTCCCCGGGACCCGGGGGCATGCAAGGTCTTCCCTAGCCTGTGTGGCCTGATGACGTGAGGCACCCTTGGGGGGGGGGGTGGAAAAAGAAACTGAGCGCCTTGGAGCAGCGGGGCACAGAGGTACTTTTTTTTTTTTTTTTTTTTAAAAAACCCCGCCCTATACCCGTATGGGGGAATTAAAAACCCCCCTTATGGGGGAGACATTAAACTACCTATACAGGACATTAAACTGCCTATACCTGCCTAAAGGGGACATTAAACTACCTATACCTGCCTAAGGGGAACATTAAACTGCCTATACCTGCCTAAGGGGAACATTAAACTGCCTATATCTGCCTATGAGGGACATTAAACTGCCTATGTAATTTTATTGGTATGCATTTTTATTTTTGAACTTATACTCGAGTCAATAAGTTTTCCCAGTTTCTTGTGGTAAAATGAGGTGCCTCGGCTTATACTTGAGTATATTCATATCTAAGAAAAAGAAACCTCACTCCAAAAGTACAGAAATTTTTCAGCAAGTTTGTTACTCGAAAATTATATGTCACCGCAATGAGTGGTAGTTCAAAAGGTATTCTAGATATTCCAAACATACATTACTTTATTAACATGTCATAAGATGGTGCAGGTAAGGGTAAATATGGGATTTTCAAACTAGAACAGCAGCAACATTTCAGGTAGAAACCTTCATCAGACATATGAAGATGCTGGAATGGAAGAAAAAGCAGAAGACCTGTACCCTATGGGTACGTTCGGACAAAAAGGATTTCTAGTCACATTCCACCTCGAAATACATGAAGAAAATTAACAACATAGGAAAGACACTCTTGCTCACTTGCATTCAACTCCAGGCCCGGACTTCCCATAGCCCGGTGGGCTGCTGGGGTCCAGGCCGCAGCACCGGCTCAGAGCGCCCGCCGCAGGGGCCGGTGTTTCCCCCCCCGACGGGCCCCGAGTGCCGGCGCATGGACAGGGGCCGCAACGGTCACATATGCGATCAGAACCCTGTTCCAGGGGCCAACAGGCCCCCCTCATCACACGGCTGCACGGCCGGGTCACAGACCCAGCCTTGCAGCCATCACGGCCGCCGCCTGCACCGCGCGGTGCAAGCAGCGGCCGGGGCAGAACAGCTGGGATCTTCTAATCCCGGCTGTTCAGCTCCCAGGAGGCCGTGCAGCAGGAGCGCGATGTGATGATGTCATCGCGCCCCTGCTTCGCGGCCGGCGCTCTGCTGCCAGCGGCCTCCGGACGAGGAGAGAAGAGGAGGAGAGAAGAGGAGGAAGCAGAGACATCAGGTAAGTATGATTATTATTTTTTTTTTTTAAACTACTTACTAGCCCTGCCTGCCTATAAGTGGCCCTGCCTGCCTAGCTATATACTAGCCCTACCTGCCTATAAGTGGCCCTGCCTGCCTAGCTATATACTAGCCCTGCCTGCCAATATACTGGCTCTGCCTGCCTAGCTATATACTAGCCCTGCCTGCCTATATACTGGTCCTGCCTGGCTATATACTAGTCCTACCTGCCTATAAGTGGCCCTGCCTGCCTAGCTATATACTAGCCCTGCCTGCCAATATACTGGTCCTGCCTGCCTAGCTATATACTAGCCCTGCCTGCCTATATACTGTCCTGCCTGGCTATATACTAGCCCTGCCTGCCTATATATTGGCCCTGCCTGCCTACATACTGGCCCTGCCTGCCTACATACTGGCCCTGCCTGCCTACATACTGGCCCTGCTTGCCTACATACTGGCCCTGCGTGGCTAATTACTGGCCCTACCTGGCTAATTACTGGCCCTACCTGGCTAATTACTGGCCCTACCTGGCTAATTACTGGAAAAAGCCCCAGCTACCTGGCTAGTTACTGGGGGCTGTCCTATCTACCTGGCTAACTACAGGGGTAGGCTCTGTCCACCTGCCAAATTAATGGAGGAAAGCCCTGTTTACCTACCTAATGGGTGTCTACCTATTTACATGCCACTTATCTGACATTTTTTAATTTATCATTTTTAGGGTCTAACATACGCTGTTTTGGGTACAATTACTAACTTTTTACTGTGTGGGGCACCAAAGGGGGCACTATTACTATTTGCGGCTCTATGGATAGGGAGCTTGTACAGATTTGGGAATTGATAGGAAAGTGCTGGAAAAGAGAGGAGTCTAAGATGTATCTGTGGTAAATTCTACAGGGATGAGTAGTGGCTGGGAGAAGAAGACACTGCATGCTGTACCGGACAGAGAAAAAATGGAAGGGAACGACTCATCAGTCAAGACATCATGGAGGTTTGGGCCAGATGGAGAAGAAAAGGAGAAGAGAACAACTCCCATCAGCGCTGACGTCTCCTGTGAGTCCCTGCTGTCAGGGGTCATTTTACTTCTGTGTTGAATCAGTGCTGTATTCATGTGATGGTGACCTGACTACTGGGGATGTGATTGGTGGGGTTGTAGGTTATGCTTGTGTGTAGGGGGCTTTCACATGGAGCGGTTTTCGGTGCATTTTTTTTTTTATGGTTTTTTTTGTGTAGAAATGTACACCATTAACAACTCAGTCCGACCCTGTTCAACTCAAAAGCACAGAAGGCACGTGCAACCAGCCAGCACACCCAGTCTTGGAGAATATATGAAAAGGAGATCCAGCCTTTCAGAATAAGATCCAGTAATTTATTAAGCAAAATCCACACGGAAGACAGGATAGCAAGTGGCTGATGCGTATCGGGCTAAACACTGGACTTAGTCATAGCATAGCAACTGAAAGATCACAATTCCTATTGACTTCAAAAGAAAATACGGGGTGTAGTTCATACAACGCATATTTTCACTGCGCAGTTTTCAAAGCCGACGTGCGGTCAAAAAAAACCTTTAAAGGGGTTTTGCCACGATGTAATGTTGACATGGGATCCTTCAAAATGGGTATTTAATCACTTTTCTAAATATATGTGATTACAAAAAGTGAAGCCTCTGAGAGCTACAGCATTGCTCAGTCCCCCTTAGTTACCTGAAAGTTTACATTAGACACGACCAGGAGAGCTGACAGGAGCTGATCTGGCCACTTGCGTGAAACACTTCTTATCTGATGACAGGGAAAATGAATGAGCTTTCAAGGGGCTGTGGAGAAAGTGCAGTGTATGAGTCTGTCTGCTGTATAGATAATCCACTGTTGTAATATTATTTGACTTAACTTTTGAGACACTCCCTTATTCCTCACTCCTTGCTCACCCCCCTCCCTCTCAGCCCTGCAGTGTTCATGACTCAGCATGATTTGTTTATATTTTCCTCTGTGCTGATAAGGAGGTAACGAACTCTCTTCCTGGCAAAACCCCTTTAAACATGCTCATTCTTTGGTTGTAATCCACTCAGAAACCGCATGGAAATTTACTATTGATGTCAATGGAATGGCTAAAATCCTCATGCAACAATATAACTAAGTAGGTTGCATGTGGATTTTAACTCTGATCCGCAGCCAAAATCAATAGGCATAAATTGCACTCCGACTGCAAAACGCCTGTAAAACCAAATCTGGAAAACGCCTCTAAAGGGCAATGCTACCAAATACTAATCAAATGTACGTAAACGTTTGACTTTCCAGAAAGTAATAAAAATGCCTTAAAAATTCTTACTCTCTCTTTATTCTGGCATTTGGCAAATAAAAATAATTTTGGTTCCTAATTGACCTAAAACGAGTAAAGCTTTATTCTGATTTCTTTTTCGTTCCATGTACGAAAAAAAAACAAAGCGGTCCCATAAACATGAGATCCTTCAAAAAAAGGGCGAGAGGAGGAGAGGAAAGAAGAGGTTTGAAATATAAAAATAAAAAGGATGAAAACACATAACATCATATTCCGCATACATCATAATGCCAACAGCAATGCAATTCTGTAACCTGGAACGTGACAGGTGTTTTGTCAGTCCAGTACTCAATTCTGCAATGGACAGATGTGATTGGTTGCTTTGGCCCATGCCATTTGTATTCTAGATTTATTAGATAGGCCCTGATCTGTACTAAGCACATTCCGTATGGGGCTCGAATGCTGTTTGCCAATACGTTTACGTGGTCTATTGAGCGCAGATGGTTAGTAACCCCGGTTGTTGGAATCCCTGTCTTATTATAATCAAGTAAAAGATGTTTCCATACAGTGCAGTTTATTTCCTTTGCTTATTCCCTATTAACATTACAATAAATTGTTTGCAACTGGATATTTTTTAAAATGACATTTTAATAGTTTAGAAAAACACCAGCTATAAAAATACAATAAAATACACTGATTATTCTCACAAAAGAGGGACCTATGTGCCCAGAAAATGTCAATGGTAAAAAAATAAGAGTTTGGTGTACAGTATAAATAATAATAAAAATGCAAATTAAAAAACAAAAACAAAATAGAAGATCCATTTACAATAATTAGCTCTGCAGAAGCAACTCCTAACTTGAAAATACATCTAAATGTTGGAGACAAAATTGCCAAATATAGTAAAGGCCCCAAATTTTTACCCCAAAACCTATTTGCGTTAACAGTGAAAAGCGGCATCAGATCAGTTGCTATGGATAAACTAAATAATTTTGTCTTTCTTAAGGGGGTTTTGCCAGGAAGTGCCTTATCTGCTAAGAAACAAATGTAAACAAAGCCAAGCTGAGCTGAGAGAGCGAGACACACAGCCAGAGCACAGAGCCGTGCATAAGGGATCGTGTGAAATGTTCACTCAAATAATCAAACTACAACTAGTGGATTCTGTATACAAACGAACAACAGTTCTCCACAGCAGCTTGAAAGCTTCTTCATGTTCCCTGTCATCAGATAAAGCAGGGATCTACTTCAGATAATCACACTACAACTAGTGGATGCTAGTGGAAAACACAACATATTTCTACCCGGTGCCTTGAAAGCGTCTTAAGCTCCCTTTCATCAGATAAGAAGTGTGCTCTGTGCAAGCCCGCCCAGCAGCTCGTCAGGTCATATCTAATGCAAGCTTTTAAGTAACTAAGGGCAGGTAAGGCAGCCTGTAGCTCTCTCAGGCTGCAATTTTTGTAATCACATATATTTAGAAAAGTGATTAAATACCCATTTTGGAGGATCCCACGTCAACATTACATCGTGGCAAAGCCCCTTTAATATCAGACTTTGTACTAATTATTCAGAATTTTTACCCTACTAGCCAACTGTATACATTGGGTCAAATTTTCTAATATCATCTAACACCTAGACCCAGACTAGACATTCTAAAAATGGGCCAGATTGATCACAGCAGCTCCTGCTTTATAATAAATCCGGTGTATATTTAGACTTTTTTCCCCTTACTCTACACCATTAGTTGACCTAGCTTGTGCCAATAAATTGTAGCCAAATTATAGTACATTTCTGGGTAACAATACTGTACATCAAGCCAGGCGTCCTCCCCTGTTAGACATAGCAGTATTTTGTCACAAATTGCACCATACTAAATGTGCCATTAAGTGGCTGAAGTTAAGGGAGTAGTACGGTTTAGAAGAAAACTTTCCACATCCGTTATTAGTGGATTTGGGGTCAATAGAAGAGGATCCTATGTTCTAGATCTTTACTTTTTGACCAGTTTAGAGAATGTAAAAGATAGTGATTGCTCTGGAGGACCTGTCCTACATGACAATAATAACCCAATGACATGAATGGACACTGTGTAATGCTTCATTTCTCCAAGAAATGCAACACTATCTATGGGTTTCCCCATAGATTACAGTTGATCACTGGGGTTACGAGCAGAGGGACAGTTTGCAGTAAGCTTTTTATTAAGTGAGCCTTCCAACAAGTAATTGTTCAAAGAGAACCCCTTAAAAAAAAGGAACCTTTCAAGAATGTAACCGTAGATCAATAAAACAATATAGTGCATGTGCTGCATATATTAATATTTTAATTTTAGAGTGCCAATAATTCTAGGACGCTGTACAATCGATAAAAATACTATACAATACTAGTGCCAACAACAAACTGATAGAAAAGAGCAGAGGACCCTACCCCCAAGGGCTTACAATATACAATGGGGGAAGGATACAGAAGGTGAGGGACAGAGATGTTTGAATTATGGTGTAGTGGACGCACGGTTATTATAAGTTATAGGCTATCCTGAAGAGATGGGTTTTGAGATCACTTTTGAAAGGTGGGGTGAGGGGGTTGGGGGGTGTCTGATGTTTTGGGGCAGTGAGTTCCAGTAGAAATCTTGGAGACAGTTGTGCGAGACCTTGACAAGAGGAGAGCAGAGAAGGGAAGGAAAGGCGGGCGAGTAACAAGTAGTAAGGTGGATCAACTTGGCAACGGAGTTGAGGATGGAATGAAGGAGAACAAAAAAGTGTTAGATGGGAGGCCACAGAGATGGAAGTTGCAGTAACCTAGGCAAGAAACGAGGACATGACAATTTTTGGAAGAAAGGAGTGGATTAGGATAAGGGCTTGGATGTGCAATTTGAAAGACAGGGCGAGAATTGGGGACAGCATGGAGCCATTGACTGTGATAGATCAGATGAAGAGGTTGAAGGGGATGAGAGACAGAAGATCAACTTTAGTTTCTCCATAATGAGTTTGAGATATTGAACGGAGAAGGAGGTTATGGATGATAGATGTTCCAGGATCCTGGAAAGCAGAGACTTCCCCTCAAGGTCAGAGATGTAGAGTTGCTTGTCATCAGCATTCAAGTGGTACTGAAAGCCTTGGTAGATAATGACATTTTGGTCATTGAAGTATGAGGATAACTCAACCCACAGCCATCAATCTCCAGACCGCTGGAAACAAATGAGAATACACCTCTAACTGACCATGGACAAATTGTGCCCAAAGTGCCACCATTATTTTCCAGCACCGCTTTAACTCTCTTGAGCATGGAGGTCACTAGAGCTTCACAGGTTGCAGCCACTGGAATCCTCTTCCCTCCTCCATGATGACATCACAGAGCTGGTGGATGTTAAAGACTTTGTGCTACTAACCTTCCACTTGAGGATGCTCCACAGGTGCTCAATAGGGTTTAGGTCTGGAGACATGCTTGACCAGTCCTGCACCTTTACCCTCATTTTCTTTAGGAAAACAGTGGTGGTCTTGGAGGCATGTTTGGGGTAGTTATCATGTTGGAATACTGTTCCGCAGCCCAGAAGGGAGGGGATCATGCTCTGCTTTAGTATGTCATGGTGACTTTTTGGCATTCATGGTTCCCTCAATAAACTGTAGCTCCCCAAATCCAGCAGCACTCATGCAGCCCCGAACTATGACATTCCCACCACCATGCTTGACTGTAGGCAAGACACACTTGTCATTGTACTCCTCACCTGGTTGCCGCCACACACGCTTGACACCATCTGAACCAAATAAGTTTATTTCAGTCTCATCAGGCCATAAGACATGGTTTCAGTAATCCATTTCCTTAGTCTGCTTGTCTTGTGCAAACTGATTGTTGGCTTTCTTGTGCATCATCTATAGTTGCTTCCTTATAGGACGATAGTCATGCAGACCAATTTGATGTAGTGCACGACATACGGTCTGAGCACTGACAGATTGAGCCCACCCCACCCCTTTATTCTCTGCAGCATCACGAACATATATATATATATATATATATATATATATAAACAATATATATATATATAAATAACACTATATATATATATATTAATATATATATATAATATATAATATAAAACACAAACACACACACACAATTTTTTTTTTTTTTTTCCAGTAGATAGCAGCGCAGTGCTTCATCTTGAAGGATATCTAATGTGCTATGTTGGTACTTGTAGTTCCATGGCAGATGCCAAAGAACTGCGTCTCATCATGCAGATTCTGAACCCATATAATTAGGACATGTACTCAACACTGGTCCGGGTAGTTTGCACAATGGAACTGTTGTACATTCAAAAATACACATGAAACCTTCTCCCATTGGCTACCAGTATTATTAAAAAAATCTAAAGTAAAACTGTATAAAAATAATGAATCCCAAAAAAGCAGAAAAATAAATAAAATTATATATATATATATATATATACACACACACACATATATATATACATATATACACACACACATACACACACACACACACACTGATAAATAACCTAAAGTCAAAAACCATAGGGTCTTTGTGTGTGTGAATGTATATGTGTGTGTGTATACATTGCAGGCTCTGCTCACACAGGTCCTGCAGCCTATTGGAGCCACTGGAAGTTTGTACAAACCTCCAGTGTAATGGGATTGTTTCTTGGGGTGGGCGTGGCTCAGGAACACCTGCGGCACTCCTCCCCCATTCACTGTACTCCGCACCCTAGGGACAGCCCTGGGTCTCAGAGATCAGACCCCCAAAGATCTCAGATTCAGTATGGGTCCCAGAGATCAGACCCCCACCAATCACAGTCCCTTCATTCTTATTAACAGTGGTGGTCCCAAAGATCAAACCCCACCGGACACAGCCCTTTCATCATCAGGATCAGTAGGGTTCCTAAAGATGAGACCACCACCGATCATAATGTGACCTCCTAGTGACATGCCATCACTTTAGGAGACTGGAATGTCCCTTTAAATGTGCAGCTGTTTTAACACACTGCATTAAAGTTTATATTATTTTAGTCTTCCACGGATAGCTGTGCATTGATGTAAACCTATCTTAATAACAGAAAAAAAATGCATCAAGACTTGGGGCTAAACAGCATAAAAAGGCGCCTTAAAAACCGCAAAGAACCTGTGTACATTCGAATAGCCTCATTTGACCCATCCCAGCTTCCATCCAAACACCGCAGGTTGTCACAGTAGCATAATTAGGGGTTACAGTTTACCAACCATATATTTTCTAGGACAGATGAAGCAGAGAGATGTATTATCCCCCAATTCTTAAGAGTACGTACAGTTCTTTGTCAAGAATTATCCCAGATTCCACATAAATAATCCCGTTCTTATTACTCTGGCCTAGCGGACAGTCTGCAGGTGTAGCATGTCCTCACCTTGAGATTTGGTTTTGACAGCAGTTTCAACAATTCTCTGATCTCGCTGTTCAGCGGTCGGCTCTGCAGTTCCTCAGCCAGCTGCAAAAGAGACAAAATTGACACCGTGAGCATAAGCTGAACATTGCCTCACCCAGGGCGTCGGTGACAACTGAGAATCTATCTTGTTTGAGATTATTGCTTTCCAGTGTGCTCAAAACAGAAGCCAGCGTGAACAAAAACAGACTATTAATCACCAGCTCTGTGCTATGGGCCTCGGTGGAGCCGATTCAAGCCAGTTCTTTCAGTGGAGTTAAACTCGAGTAATCGTATCTGGCAACGGGAGCAGTCAGATCACATTTTGATTTATGGCCATGGGGGCAAAGTTGTGCACTTCATTTAGAGGAATGGTTCTTTGCGTGCAGACAAAGACCTGCTTGTAAAAACTGATGGATCAAACTTTGACACTGTCCAAGTAAAAAAAAGCTGCTTGTGAACGAGGTGGTAGAACCTGCATCTCTTCCAATATCTTACAGAGGATGTGAGGTTTTGGACTTGGGTTAAGACGAAGGAAAAAAATACAGTAGTGCCCCTAATAGTTAACACTGCCTAATGCCTACACCTTCTTCTATGTTTCCATACATGAGTATTCCTGTATATGAAGAACTTGTCTAATCAAAGCCAATAAGACTAATCAGCTCTCAAAGGGGAACTACTAAAGTTAGGATGCTATTATGTGCAGTTTTTACTTGCTTTATTTTAAAGAAGGTGTCTCACAAAACCAAACCATCTTCAAGAATCAGCCAACCCAGCCACCAGCCGATCCTCCAGTCTGGCCTCTCTCAAGCTAATAGATAAAATATAACTTTTATTTAATAACTATTAATAAATACCTAAATATAAAATACACCATCAATATCCCTAATGAACTAAAGCTGCCTATACAAAAATGGGCGATTGCCCCAACAAGGGCGCCCACAATCAGGAGCCTAGACTATAAATGCCCTAATTAGCCCTAACAAGATACATAAACCACTTTCAATAATACGATCACAATTGCAATAGCTGGCACATCGCACTGCTGTATTTTACTATCTTGCTATCTTGGACCCTTCTATATATCGTTCATCATATTCCTGCCTAACAATGGACGCAAGTTATTTGGTATTTTGTTGTATTAACATTTGTAGTTTTCAGTTCATTGATGAACCCCTGGACATTGGGGGAAACCGCGTCGGAACTTTTTTTGATATGTTTCTTTTGTATTTTGTTAGTTAGTAGTGGTTTGCACTTTTGAGCACTTTTTTGCTTTTTGTGATTGGATTATTGTATGTGGTTTATGTATCTTGTAAGGGCTAATTAGGGCATTGATCGTCTAGGCTCCTGATTGGGGGCGCCATTATCGGGGCAGTCACCCCATTTTTGTATAGGCAGCTTTAGTTGAATATGGATAATGATAGTGTATTTTATATTTAGGTATTCATTAATAGTTAATAAATAAAAGTTATATTTTATCTATTTCCTAGGTTTATACGTTCTAGTAGTTTGATCGTTTAATGTATGAATATAACCAGGCTTTGATCATCTTTGTATTTTGGGTTTCCTACACTTATCTTTCATATTAGGTCTTCGTGGTTTTTTACTCTCTCAAGCTAACCATAAACCTTTCCAAAGAGTAAGCTGAACAAGTTGATTTCAGTGGAACCAGTCAACCAATGAATATGTATGGGGGCCTCCAGACTATACTTTGAAGCCAGATGTAGGCGCAGAGAAGGGTTGGACAATTGGATCTCAACATGTCCTGATCTTTTCAGTCTCAGGAGAAACAAGCTGCAGCCAGAGGTGTTCACAAATGGTTCCAGAACAATGGGTGCTACTGCTGCACACATCAAATATTTGGACATGGATTATTGCAGGAGTTCCCATACTCCATTCCGCACGCCCCACCAACAGGTCATGTTTTCTGGCTTTCCTTAGTAGTGCACAAGTGATTTAATTATGCTGCACAGGTGACTTAAAGAGAACCTGACACATAGATTATGCCCCCCCCTTCCTGAGGACAGCACAAGCTAGTGTCAGACCTGCTGGTTCCAGCGCTGTGTCCCTTATTCTGTAAGATGCTGGAGTTTTGGAGCATTTAATGCTCAAATCTGCAGTTTTCAGCCAGAAGAGTCATTCAAAGAGTCAGTTTTTTCAAACCCCGCCCACCTGAGGCTAGCCACACCCACCTCAACTGATAAACCTATTACTTTTAATAGGTAGAAACATGTGAATAACTGTCAGTGGACGGGGCTAGCCTTTGGTGGGCAGGGCTAATATCTACTCATGAATAAGATTTGAGGGGTAAATGCTCTAAAACTGCTGCATCTTACAGAATAAGGGACACAGCGCTGGGAACAGCAGGTCTGACACTAGCTTGTGCTGCCCTCAGCAAGGTGGACATAACCTATGTGACAGGTTCCCTTTAATTATTGTCAGTGCATTCTGTGGGATATCCTGACATGACCTGTTGGTGGGGCGTGAGGACTGGAGTTTGGGAACCCATGGATTATTGGAACCTTGTCCTGTGGTCTAATGAAACCAAGATAAACTTATTTGGTTCAGGTGGTGTCAAGCGTGTGTGGTGGGAACCAGGTGGGGAGTACAAAGACAAATGTGTCTTGCCTTTGGTCAAGCATGTTGGTGGGAGTGTCATAGTTTGCGGCTGCATGAGTGCTGCCAGCTGTGGGGAGCTACAACTCATTGAGGGAACCATGAATGTCAACATGTACTGTGACATACTGCAGCACAGCATGGTCCCCTCCCCTCTAAAACTGGGCCACAGGGCAGTATTCCACCATGATAACGACTCCACACTTTGGGCACAATTTGTCCATTTATACTTAGTGGTGTACTCCCTTTTATTGCCAGTGGTTTAGACATTAATGGCTGTGTGCTGAGTTATTTTGAGGGCACTTCAAATTTACACTGTTATATAAGCTGAACACTGACTATTTTACACTGCATCACAGTGTCATATGTTCAGTATTCTCCCATGAAAAGATATAATACAATATTTACAAAAATGTGAGGGGTGTACTCATTTATGTGAGATACTGTATATGTGAATGGGAATATTTTGAAGTTTTTTTTTTTTTTTTTTTTTACCTTAAAATAGAGGAAGATTAAAGGGTTTGAAAATGACATGACTACTGGCCTTCGTGTAATACAGTACTGGGATGGGTTTTCCAAACTTTTTAAAAACTCCCCTACAAGCCTCCTCAGAGATGAAATAAATAAAAAAAACAGTACTCATCGGCTCCAACACCATCACATCCCCAGTGTTCCTCACTGGTCCCCACAATCATCACTCAAATGTCCATGAGCCAATCAATTTTTGCCAGTGATCGGCTTCAGCATCATGTGGCCAATGTATGCAATATCATAAGTGGGGGAAAATGGGGAACACCAATGTACCAGTGGTATGGGAGCAGGTGAGTACCTTTTTTTTTTTTACTGTGTGTCAGTGGAAGGCAGTAGAGTGGCATCCAATTATAAGGGCTTGTCCCCAAGGCACGGGTTTGCAGCCGTTTTTTTGTTTCGAAAATCGTCTGTAAACCGTCTGACAAACTTTAAAATGGACCTCTACGGAAAACCCACGCAGCGGTCCCCACGACACGGGTTTTCCGCCCGGCGGTTTTTCAGACTTCCGGCGGTCCGAAAAACATAGAACATGTTCATTCTATCGTCCAGTTTTTCGGATGGAATATGAACATGTCTATGTGACGGGGGGAGGGCTTTTTCTCCACTAATTTTGGAGAAAAGCCACCCCCTGCGGCCGTGTGCACTGCCCAAAAACAGTACAAATACAAAGGGTCGGATAAACCGTGGGGACGTGGCCTAAGGGAACCCTTACGGAGAACTAGGCAGGTAGTGTTCAATCGTCCTGCTGCGCCACCACAAGCGACATAAAGCAATACATCGATCATATTGGTGTCCTACACATACATATACATTGGGATACTGCTGCCTCGCTCCATACTTGGCAGCAAAGTGGTTTCTGGAACCCTTTTAATGTAAAGGCTCTTTTCTAGATTCCTGGTGTGGTTTACAAACCGCATGTTACTGTAACCTCCTTAATACCTGTGAAGGCTATAGATAAAATAATTCATGCCTGCACGTTGTTAACATAATGTCTTGGCAACGCACACTCGGCACATTCATCCACTCAGACATCATTTGTTATAATGATGAAAGCTGTCCGCCCTCTCAGAGACAGATAAATGATTATTGGGAACCGTTGCTCTGCTTCTACATTGGTGCTGCAGTACATTTTCCTGTGACCTACAGGAGGCAATATGAAGTTGAGTGGAGTTATTTTAATGTACAAGGAACCACAAAATCAGATTTTGGATTTAGTTGTATTCTACCTTATTAGTTTTTTATAAAAGGAACAGCCTTTGTGTGTACAGTCTAGCACAATATCCTTCCAAGCCCCAGCATTGACATGGTCTTGGCCCTACTACTTAGGCTAGGTCTCCACTGCGCACAAAAACGGCTGTTTCAGTAGTTTTTTCCGTTGAAAAAACAGAAAACAAATCCCATAGACTTGTATAGTAAAAACGTCCTGCTGTCTCCTCACAACTTTTTTTTTTTTTGCTGTTCATTTTTTTTTAAATATATTGCAAAAACCGACAGAGCAGGGCAGAAAATTTACTATTGGAGTCTATGTAAAGCACCAGATGCTTTTTGGCACTTTTTTTTGCAGAAATCCACAGCAATTTTAATACTGGCATTTCTGCGAAAAACCCCCAACAAACAACCGTTTTTTGAGCGGTTTTTTGACATGCAGTAGTTTTATCTACTGTTTTAGGATTAGTTTTTTTGTCCAATGCAGTGTAGACCTAGCCTTATGGTATGTTGGGCGTATTGGATTCCTTTTTGGATTCATGTTTCTCCCACTGTGCGAAAATAGAAAATTAACCCATACTCACCTCTCCCATTACCCCCATTCCAGGGCAACCAGAGCTCCAGGGTTCTCCCCGGTCCCTCACTAATGACAATGTTCATGGATCACATGATGCTGCAACCAATCTCTGGCCTCAGCATGTGACCAAAGAGGTCAGCTGCTGGCTGCAACATCATGTGATCCATGAATATGATGTCATCAGTGAGGGACCTGGGGGGGACACTGGAGCTCTGGAATGGTGATGATAGGAGGTGTAAGCATTTTCTATTTATAGGGGTTTTTTTTCATTACAAAGATTAGCTTTCAACATGAAGGGACTGTTAATTGAAGACTTTCTAAAAATATTGCTTTGTTGATTTTACTTGAGTCATAGAAACCCGCACACAGGTTTCTATGGTTACCTACTTACCAGTCTATACTCTTATCTGATTAGCTGAGAGAGCAGAGAGTGATGTAGACTGACAGGACTGAGTTCCAGAGAATTTTTTTTTTATCTCTAACAAGTTTAGCATCTGTTTACAGATAAATCCATCAAAAACGTACACATAGGCTTTTGTACAAAACATTTGAACTTTACTTCATTTTATAAATTGGTGCATAAAGACATATCTTTTTTGAAACCTTAGCAATGAAAAACATATGAAAACGTGGCAGTACTTAGCTGTATAGCTTCTCTGTTTAGGAGGTGAGTGATAGTCCAATAGTAGACTAGTAGGAGAAAGGAAGGCGTGCCTTCCGAAACGTCGCGTCATTGCATGGCGGCACTGGGCTGCAACTCCGCATGATCGGCTCCTACTAGTCTACTATTGGACTATCACTCACCTCCTAAACAGGAGAAGCTATACAGCTAAGTACTGCCACGTTTTCATATGTTTTTCATTGCCTAGGTGTTCGTCATAGAACTATGTCTTTTATGCACCAATTTATAAAAATTTTGTCAATGTTTTGTCCATACAGCCTTTGTGTACGTTTTTGATTGATATAGGGGAGTCTAAGCAAGGTATTCCTAACGGCTGGGACTATAACGTGTGCACTGCTAATATACGGCATTGTTTGCAATTATTGGATACAGATAAATCCAATCAGTCCTCACAGCATCTGTAGCTTTTGTTTAAAGGGGTTGTCTCACCACAAGGATGGCTTTTTACGTTAAAGATCTTGAAAAAACAAGTCACTTTGCAATATGTATCCATTAACAGTGTTCTACCTATTCTGAGATATCGCCTCGTGTATGGGCTGCATCAGCTCAGCTCCTCAGGTCACTATAGCTACAGACCTGTTTGATCTCTCCTGATAGGCTGCCAACGCTGGTCGCTATAGCTACAGACCTGTTTGCGCTCTCCTGATGGGCTGTCAGCGCTTGTCGCTACTGCTACGATGAGTCTCAGCAGACTTGCACTGCAGGCCAGTAGAAACCAGTAAACACGCCCCTGAATTAAAAATGAAACCAAGAAACAGAGGACCGAGGTAAGATGTATCAATGTAGTGAGACAACCCTTTTAATGAAGATTAGCTCTCCTGTACTTGTTAGGCTAACGCTGGGTTTACACTAGGTATAGTGGCATATCCCTGCCCTTTTAGAAGTACGCGCTGCCCAGCGCTTACTTCTAAATCACTCTGGCCCAGGCCCTATTCCCCCACCTTTTTCCCTGGTGCATGACATGCCACACCTTTGGCCGGGCACCCATACGTGTCGGGAAATACACAGTTAAGTCTTCGGATGCATTGCAGTGCAATGTGAAGTACGCCCTGCAAATACGCCGTGTGAATACCCCTTAATGGCTCAGCTAGAAGCCAAATATACTAATCACTGCTATAGAACCACCCACAGCCTGAGGAGACAGTGTGTGGAAAGCTGCGTGTGAGTCAATGAAACAACGTGCTGAGAAAACCCCTTTAAGCACCTTGGGAAATTGAAAGGAGTAGTTGGAAACCCCTTCAAGGATAACAAGTGCCATGACGAGGTTATTCCCTGTGCTGTGATTTCATGGTTATTCTACCTTGAAAACATTGGGCCTTATGTACGAAAACTGTCTAGCGGTAAGACGGTCTTTGTTGCCCATAGCAACCAATCAGTGCCCATAGCAACCAATTAGAGCTCAGCTTTCATTTTTCAAGACCACTATACGAAATGAAAGCTGAACTATGGTTGCTAAGGCTATGTTCACACGGCATAACTGCGGGACGTAATTACGCCGCGCAATTACGCCGTGTGGCTGGGGGTGGCGCGGGTGCGGGGGGCCGGCACCTCGCCGGCCCATAGACTTGCATTACCAGCGGTGCGTATACGCCGCTAGTAATTCACATGTCACTTATCTCCCCACCCGGCGGATTCGCCGAGCAGGGAGAGGAGACGTAATCTATAGTTCTCTATGTGGATCACCGTAATGACTGGGACGTATTCAGCCCGTAATTTGCGCACTCCGGCGCGTAATTACGGACTGAAATACGGCCCTTTGTAAGCCGAGTGAACCTGGCCTATGGGTAAGAAATCCTGTCTTACTGCTAGACCGTTGACATACAGAAGGCCCAGTGCGTTTAGGGAAAAATACCTCTAGGACACCTCCACATGTACTGAGCAATAAGGCCCGATTACGGCTTCTTATGATGGCTGTGCGCCTAAGGTCTTCTGCACATAAGATGTGATCATAAGTATAAAGAACAATACATAGACTGAAATACTACTGGATAATAAGTAAATCTCGGCATATGAGAGGAAAAAGCAATGTGATGATAGAAATGCGGCTCAGGGGCTAAAAGTACGAGCTGCGATGCATAAATTGGACATTTCCTCAGGTTCCGTCTTGTCACCGAGATCCCACATGTATCTTAACTAGTTTTTCTACCATTGCGAATCTGTACAGGAAAAACCTCACACAAGAAAAACATCATAAGGGTTGAGATTAAACCACAAGCAGGACCGCAAGTGGAAAAGAACTATAAATTTACTTGATTGTGGATTATTTGGGATTCTTAAAATCCAAAGGCTTGTATCTTAGGCTCCAGTATCAGAGCAGGAATGGTGTTATATGCGAGTAGAAGTAGAGTCCAAGTCCATCTTTCAGTAAGTACGACACACATCAACCCTGTGCCTGGTTTTTAGACGGTACGTGGCTGCACCAGTGGAGCCGACTTTGCCCATTTGGCGCATGTGGGGTTAAGACTACCCATAAAACAAAAATGTCAGTGGTTATGGATTTACTATAGGAATACTGCTTTCCATGCCTGCGACCAGGAGTTCTGACCCAAGCCAATTTGTGCTCAGAATCCTATGTCTTCAGCACTTTTTAATGTTGGTTTAAGAACATGTAACAGAAGATGTGCAAAGTCGTCATCTGGGAGAAGGGGTTTGCTTTTGCAATGTTTTATGTGCACTAATGTACATAATGTTTTGTTTCTTAATCTACTGTTGGATAGTCACCACTTTGCTAAAATGCAGCCAAATCCCTGCCAAGAAGTGGAAATCGAGATTGTAAATGGATTCCAAAATACTCAGTGCTGTAAAGAATTATCCAATCTCGAGACACCTAAGTCATTTAAAGGGGTTCTGATGTTCGGTGGATTAGATAAGACTCGGAGCCAAGGAGATATCCCATGCACTTAATGAGTAAGTCGACTCCCAACCTGACGTTAATACCCATCATAGGTTGCTTAGTATAGAGTAGACTGATACTCATTCAGAGTGATGTACTTCTATTATGCTGCCAGGGACCAGAGAGTCCACATGTGTAGGAGGAAATGTCAGTAAGGCTATGTTCACACGGCAGTAATTGCGGGAAGTATTTCGCCCCCCAATTACACCATGTGCTCGGGAGCGGGGGCGTATACACCGTGAATAATTGACATGTCACTTCTCTCCCCGCTCGCCGTATTGTCCGAGCGGGGAGAGGAGACGTAATCCATAGTTCTGTATGAGAACTGTGGATTACCGTAATGACTGGGACATATCTCGCCCCGTATATAGCGCAGTACGGCGCGAAATACGGGGCGAGATACCTCCCAGTTTAAGACGTGTGAACATAGCCTAAATGATGCCAATGACCAGTGCTAAAAGGAACTCATCACATCCAAAGGAGCTCATGAAGTGCTGCATGCCATATATAGTGGGCACACGTGTGTTTCCATCAAATATCCAAATCAAGCATGTGCAAATGAATAATAATGTCAGGGCAGTCTATGTAAGTTGATCAGACGAGCACAACTGGTGACAACATTTTTCGGCAGGAAATTGCCCGCCAGCTCTATTCTGAGGCTTTGAGCAAGAAGATCAGTCATGGAGAACGGAGAAGCTGTGGATTTTATATTTTATTTCAGTATTTAACCATTTGCTGGAGAGCAGGGTTGGTGTGATAGTGTTTAACCTCTTAAGTCGAACGCCTGAAAAGTACTTAAAGAGAACCTGTCACACAGTTTTTGCCCCCCTGGCAGAGGACAGAACAAGCTAGTGTCAGACCTGCTGTTTCCAGCGCTGTGTCCCTTATGCTGTAAGATGCTGGAGTTTTTGTGTATTTAATGCACAAATCTGCAGTTTTCAGCCAGAAGAGTCATTCGAAGAGTCCTTCAGAGTGTCAGTTTTTTCAAACCCGGCCAATCGGAGGCTAGCCCCGCCCACCTCAACTGACAAACCTATTACTTTGAATAGGTAGAAACATGTAAATAACTGTCAGTGGGCGGAGCTAGCCTATAGTGGGTGGAGCTAACACCTGCTCATTAATAAAATTTGAGGGGTAAATGCTCTAAAACTGCTGCATCTTAAAGAATAAGTGGCACAGAGCTGGAAACCGGATGTCTGTCACTAGCTTGTTCTGTCCTCAGCAAGGGGGGCACAACCTATGTGACAGGTTCCCTTTAAAGGGGTTTTGCCACAAAGTGAGTTGCTTACCTCCTTATCAGCTCAGGGGAGAATATAAATAAAGCATGCTGAGTCATGAATGGCTGCAGGGGTGAGAGGGAGGGGGTGAGCAGAGAGCAATGAAGCAGGGAGCGCTTCAAAAGTTTACTCAAATAATAACATTAAAACAGTGCAATCTCTATACAGCAGACAGACTCATACACTGCACTTTCTCCACAGCCCCTTGCAAGCTCTTTCATGTTCCCTGTCATCAGATAAAAAGTGCAAACAGGCAAGCGCGGCCAGATCAGCTCCTTGTCAGCTCCTGGTCGTGTCTAATGTAAACTTTCAGGAAACTAAGGGGGACTGAGCAATGCTGTAGCTCTCACAGGCTTCACTTTTTGTAATCACCTGTATTTAGAAAAGAGATTAAATACCCATTTTGGAGGATCCCACGTCAACATTACATCGTGGCAAAACCCCTTTAATGACAGCACATTTTTTAGTTTTTGCCTCTGTGTTTCAACAGTCGTAACTTCATTTTTTCAATGACGCAGTTGTATGTGGCTTCATTTTATGCGGGAGAAGTACTTTTTGGGGAATTAGTTTAAATTCACTTATAAATTTTTGCTTAATTTTTTTTAATTTTTTGTATTTATTTTTTTACAGCATTTACATTTCACACTTAACTTGTTAGATTAATTCTACAGGTTATTATGGTCGTGTGGATACCTAATATGTGTAGGTTTTTTGTGTGTGTAATGTATGCACAATGATGTTTTTTTAAATATTTATTTTATTATTTATTTTATTTTTTTCAAATTTTTTTTAGTTTACTTTCTTTTTTAAATCCCATGAAGGGATAATGGTTTTATCATATATATATATATATATATATATATATATATATATATATATATATATATATATATATATATATATATATAATATATATTATATATATTATATATATATTATATATATATATTTATATATATATATTTTTTTTTTTTTACACTTAGTAATGTATTAGCATGTTCATATTGACAGTCTGACATAGGCAGCAGTCAGGGAAGTAAACATTCTGCCCTGACCACTGGCTTGTTACACAGACAGCCCTGGGGCTTCTCTAGGTCCCTGGGGCTGACTGTGTCACTGGAATCCCGATCACCGGACAGAGCAGAAAGCTCTTTGATTATGCTGCAGTCACTGACCACAAAGGGTTAAGCACCAGGGAGCAGAGGTTTCCCCCACTTCCTGGCGCTTGCAGGGGCTGTGCTGGAAACAGGGCTGTGAAGTACAAATGTACAAGCAGACTTGCGGTCTTCCGGAATATCCGGCACAGGCGTCAAGCTAGGTCATCACGCTGTCTGCGCGGCCTGATGACATCACGCCTCTTCTGCCAGGAAGACGACGGAGCGTCTCAGAGCAGTGGGGGAGAGAGGTGAGTACTTGTATTTTTAAAAAAAATCCTGCCTATATCGGGGACATATACCTGCCTATGGGGGACATATACCTGCCTATGGGGGACATTTGACTGCATGCATGTGTATATATATATATATATATATACACATACATATATGTTATTTTTGTGTGTAGGTAGTATCTATTTAAATGACCCGTATTCAGTGTGATCCTGGCATGTGAGTGGCATAAATTTACCAGTGGCTGCTGCATTTCCCACCCTTGGCTTATACTCGAGTCAATAAGTTTTCCCATCTTTTTGTGCTAAAATTAGGTATCTTGGGTTATGTTCGGGTCGGCTTATACTTGAGTATATACAGTAGTTTTTTTGTTTTTTTTTAAGTACTAAATCTTAACCGAAAACCCAACATATTTCACTGGAATTGTATCGACCTGCAGAATACAGATAACACATCATTTATACTGAAGAGTGAACACAAAAAAAAATAAATGCAAAATTGGGGCAAGTACGTTTTTTTTCACCTTTCGGCCCACTTTGATTTTTTTTTTTCGTCTTCCTAGTACGTTATAGGCTATTGTCAATGGCACCATTAAAAAGTACATCTTATCCAACAAAAAACAAGCTCTCTTATGTCTATGTAGATGGAAAAATGAAAAAAATGGCCCTTGGAAGGAAATAAATTCAGAATCAAAAAATTATGACCATATGGTTGGAAGGAGGTAAATTAGAGAACCAGCCTGTAAATGAAGTGTGGTAGTTGGGAAGCCATGTTGCAAATGTTTGCATTAAAGGGGCCACGAAGTAAAATGGACGTGGGCAGCTTGCAAATGAAATAAACTATAACAACATTTTTACTATTCAAAAATTCTGGACTGTTTTTGTTTTAGCTGCTCCTTTAGTGATCCATTGTTTACAGCTCGTCTCCAGGGGATACGACCAGGGCTGAGAGCTCCTCACTCCTGGTCGCACATGCTCAGACATCACTTCTCCTGTCAGGCAGCTACTGAGTGTTCAAACCCCAGGTGCTGTCACTCTACTCCCATCCCCTGTACTCCTTAGTAATTAGTCAAACAGTGCAAATAAATAAAAAAAGAAACCTCAATAAGGTTTGGTTCCTCCTGCAGAGATTTGAACCTAGAACCTTTGTGCCTGGAGGCAAAAACTTTACCTGTCAGCTACTCACAATGCTTTACATAAACAGACCTTTCTTTGACTACAGAGGGGAAAGGCCTGGTGATGTCATCCTGCTGGGTCACATGATATGCCATTCAAACAAATCACACACGCCCCCTTCTGAGCACAGACAGCTGAAGAGCTGGATGCAGGAGGTATGAAATGAGATTGTGGCAAAACCCCTTTAAGGTTTAGAAGCTTCAAGCCTCTGGATGACACATAAAAGGAAAATTAAGAGACTTCTATGACTGAAGCTTGTTCATACAGATGCTGCTATACACCGTGCGTGTCAGGTGGGGCGTTCTGATGTGGATCCACTGTATAAATTCAGTAGGCAGTGATACCCGACATAACAAACCTAAAACAACCACTTAGTCCCGCCACCTTAATGTGTGTCCCTCGGGTGCTCTGCCCAATTTCACTCGTACGCTTTATGATAAATGAGCGGTTCCCAAAAAGCAGGTGTATTTTTTTCCCCCCTTCTAATAGAATTATAGACACAGGAAATTGGCTCCTCCATCAGCTTTGCTTGTTGAACAGTACTTTTTGATTATGACAGTAATTTGGAAAGCTGGAGAACATGAATCACGGCTCGTAGACTCTATGGTTCGCCCCGACAACCCCCTCGCTGTATTTTATACAGCTCATTTCTGCAGTATTAACTGTCATTTTCCTTCGCCTGTCAGCAGAACAGACGTCTCATTTGTCTATTATTGTAAGGCGCTCCTCTTGTCTGCGACTTTCTCCAAACTTTGGCAGAGGACGGCTCTCGGCCTCTCTCTGTGGGACTGCAACCTGTAATTTTAATAATGTAACGACCACGTCCAAGCAGACCAAGGTGATGGGTTTTTATTGCAAGCGAATGAACACAAATGAAGGCGATGTCAGCAGCCACCCTGTGTTGACAGCATGCTGGGAAGCAATCTCTGCAGTGTAGGCTTGTTATTCTGGCAATGACTTGCACATGTTTGTATTGGGATGGCTTTCACGTATAGAAATACTTGGGCTTAGGGCGGCACATACTTACATCATCGGCCAGGGCTGTGGCGCTGTGGATGATGGGCTGCGGGTTCTCTTTCTCGTAGTAGTGCAACTTCTCATGTATCTAGGGTAAAGAAGGAAGCGGAATAGCGTTACTCACAAGGTTTCCATTGGGAGATGAGCTCTGGAGCTGATCTGCACTCACGAGCCAGCTTAGGAGCTAGTAAATAACTTTTATTACATTGAAATAATACTAGTGCTTAAAGCCATACAATGCTCTATCAATCAAAACAAGAGCATTCCCAAATCTTCAAGTGTAGGTGTCAACAGAGAATACACAAACCAGGCCAGACTTGTGTTTCATCAATGTTCTATATATCTGCCCTATGTTATATAAGAAAGGTAAATAAGCAGCACCTCAATATATGCACTGGGTGCCATTGAAATATAATCCTCTATATACAAAAATAAAGAAAATGACGGAACTCCCAAATAGTGAAAAAAAGTCACACCAATCTACCTGGAGTTTTTCTATGGGCGTTATGTGGGGGATTTTCGGCATTACCAACATACACCTTCACTATCTATCTAGACAGAAAACACACACACACGTATATACTTCTCTATCCAAAAATATACACATACATAAACACACACGCTTCTACACCTATCCATCCACCCATGTATCTATCCAAATACCAACCCACCCACCGATGTGTCTCTCCGCCCGCCCACGGCTCCCCCCCACCCATCTCTCCGCCCACCCATCCATCCAAGTGTCTTTCCACCCACCCATCCACATGTCTCCACCCACCCACGTGTCTCTCCGCCCACCCATCCACCCACCCACGTGTCTCTCCGCCCACCCATCCACCCACGTACGTGTCTCTCTGCCTACCCATCCACCCACGTGTCTCTCTGCCTACCCATCCACCCACGTGTCTCTCTGCCTACCCATCCACCCACGTGTCTCTCTGCCTACCCATCCACCCACGTGTCTCTCTGCCCAAACATCCACCCAAGAGTCTCTCTGCCTACCCACCCAACCATGTGTCTCTCCACCTACCCACCCAACCACGTGTCTCTCTACCTACACCAACCATTTCCACCACCAGTCGCCCACTGTCTCTACCTACCCATCCACCCACGTGTCTCTCTGCCCAAACATCCACCCACGTGTCTATCCACCTACCCATCTAACCATCCACCTACATATCTATCCACCTACCCATCCAGGTATCTATCCACATACCCACCATCCATCTACACACATACTTTATCTACAGTAACATAGGATTTTCTGATACATACGGGCAGTAGATTAATTGATCAAAGTGAAATACGTATGGAAGGAAGTATGCCAGCTGCGGGTTTTCTATTTTAAGCTGGGATTTCCACTGACTGATGGGAACAATACAGATAAGTAGTTGGGAGAGATCCTAATTGAAACAGCAAATTTAGGAGTCGAGTTAATGGGGTCAGAATATAGGAATTTTCCTTTTCTTCAACAGCAGTTTGAATATGGATAATTTAACATAACCAAAAGACTCCTCCTGCCAACAAAGCTGCCGTTGCCATCAGATCTTAAAATGCACCAAGCACAGAAGCTCAGTTACAATGCTGCAAATCCAAAGTATACAAGAATCCACATAAAACACAGAGCCCTATAAAAAAAACACACACACATATATATATATATATATATATATATAGAATTTCCATTGACCATAAACTGTCCCTGTTTATAGAAGTGTTTAAGATGTGATTTGGGATATCGCAGTCCTACCTTCCACAGACCTAAGTCACCTGGTAGGACCCTACCATGGGAAATGTACCAAGACCCATTTGTCATTACTGTCTGCTGAAGTGTTACATATGAAGTCAGGTGGAAAATATGTGTGCTATGCAGATTAAGCCATAGAATAACAGGGAATATGAGTGCCTTCTGTGCCGTGCCACCATATTGCAAAAGTAATCATTTCCAATGGCTTGTCTGAAATGACAACACTTATGGTTCTACCTTTGCAAAGAGATTACCACCTTACCTAGTAAATGTGCCATTATTTCAGTTTTTTTTTTAACTTGGGTAAGAGAATTGTTCCTGGTTTTAAAATGAATTTTGTATAACGGGGGGGGTATTCATATTATAAAGTGTGACTTGACATCCTGGCAGACAATGAGGTCATTGTGAACTACCGTACGCCACCAAAACGCACCGTTACTTCATTGCAAAGGAATCAACAGCAGTGGTAAGCGACCCCTATAAAAGATGCATGTAAGAAAGTAAACAACACTACGTCTAAAGGAAGCTGACAACTTCTGCTGCCCCTTTGTGGTGTCCAGTATAAATGTACTATGAACGAAGCTCCAACACTGCAGTCACAAGGTGCTGCATGATGATTCCTGGAGCATAAAACACAACCAAGACAACAAAAATGAAAGAAAATGTATATTTTTTTTCTTAAATGGAATCCAAATAATGATGGATATTTTCTTTTAAGCTTTTTTTTTTTATTGTAGATTTTTTAACCCCTTCCTAACAGCTGGTCATAATAATATGGTTCTAAATTTAATTTCTCTCTCTGCCTCCCAAGAGCCAAAACGTTTTCATTTCTCCCACACATATGGGGGACAAGATGTTCTTTCTAATGGTGGTCATATTACCATAGAATATACTGGGGAACGGCAAAAAATTCTAAGGGGGGTGAAATTTGAAGAAAAAAACATGCTTACACCAGGTTTGCGGGGTTCTGGTGTTCAGGCTTTGCTATAAATGAAGTTTTATCTGTATTCTGCAGGTTAATACAATACTGGTAATGCCAACTATGTAAGGTTTTCGTTATGTTATACCGTAAAAAAATAAATCAAAACATTCTCTATGTTATACATTTACACTGCAGCGCCATTTTCCGCTGGATGCCACTTTTTGATCACTTTTTATTTACATTTTTAGGGGACGTGACATGACCAAAAAAACCTGCAATTCTGGCGTTTGGAATTTTTTTTCTTCTATATCAGTGAGTGTATGGGATAAAAGAGGTTATATTTTAATATATTGGATTTCTACAGACGCCGCAATACCAATTATTTTTCAACTTTCTTATTATTTTACTTTATTTGTAAAATGGCAAAAGGGGCGATTTGAACATTAGGGGGTTGTCGCACTACATTGATTAATCTTACCTAGCTCCTGTTTTCTTGGTTTCACTTTAAATTTCGGGGGAAATTTTTTATGGCTTCTACTAGGCTGCAGTAGAAGCCAGGTCTGTAGCTATAGCAACCAGTGCTGGCAGCCTATAAAGGAGAGATCAAACAGGTCTGTAGTAGTCTAAGCAAGCTGAATAGCTGATGCAGCGAATACAAGAGGGGATATCTCAGAATAGGTAGGATATTGTTAATGGACTCATATTGCAAAGTGACTTGTTTTTGCAAGATCTTTAACATAAAAAGCAATCCTTGTAGTGAGACAACCCCCTTAAATACTTTTATACTTTCAAACAATATTTTTTTTTTAAACTAACAATATGTCAGAAGGGTGCACAATTGTCAGAACAGGGTTTAAAGTTGGTGACTCTATTACTTCCTGTCTGTGGCGATGGAAGTCTTCATACGGCGTCTAAAGGGTTAAAACACATAGAACAGAGCCAGCTCCGTTCCCTGCTGTTACCGGTGAGTTTCAGCTGCTAATTGCTGAGTAATCCTGCTACACAGAACCTTACCAGCGCCATGAAGTACTAATGCGTCATGTGTCGGTAAAGGGCTAAAGCGATTTTCTTTTCTGGCTGTTTTGACAGAAGCTGCTCCCAGCCCCTCCAGCTGTTTAAAGCTCCCATTTCCTGTCCAGGCTGTGGGCAGTTCTACAGCATTGACCAACATTTCAGCTCTGCTAGCCCTTGTTCCTAGCTGTGCCTGTTAAAAAAAACACCGGTGATGGAGAAGTTTCAAAAAAAAAAAAAGACATTGTCCAAGCAGGAGGTCTGCTATAAATGTGAGCTGGCAGAGCCGTATTTGTTATGTGAGGAAGCTGCCAAGGCGAGAAGACTGGTTCAACTACATACACCTAGATCTGTGTATTTACATAGAAAGTTAAGGGCCCCCATGTAATGAAAACTGTCCCAGGTCCCAAGGATGAAAAAAGACAAGCAGCGGGTGAAAGGCCAAAATTAAAAATAATTAAAAATGACACTTGGGCATTCCACCACTATTTAAAAGTTCAGATTTATTAAAACATAAAAATAAAGACAACCGTTTTCTGAGCAAAAAACGACTCCCTTCCTCAGGGCATGAAGCTAACTGTGCACATGTTCAGATTTAAAGAGAGCAGCGAAACAGGAAGGAGGCTCTTCTGTTGAAAATTCAAACAATTAAAACTTTAACGCTAGGGCAACAAACCCAGTACAATGTAACAATATGTGACAATGTAACAAACCCTAGGGCACGAAACGCGTTGTCATTTTTAGGTTTTAATAAATCTGACACTGTTAATAGTGGTGGAATGCCCAAGTGTCATTATAAATTATTTTAATTATTAGCCATCAGCGCTGGTCTTTTTTCATCCTTTATACCTACGTCCCGAGGACCTGTTGTGTGCGGAGGATCCCCGTGCTAAAAAGACACGCCGGCTGCTTTCGTGGTGGATATTTGAATTAAGTGTTTATATGAGTTCTACCATTCAGTACAACTCACCAGTGCTGATTACTTAGTGCACTCACTGGTTTATTTGATTTATTGCACGAGAGTCTGCTTCTTTCCCTTTTTTTTTTTTTTTTTTTTTTCAGCACCGGCATTTATGCTGTCTAGGTCTAAAATTCACTTTGTTGCCCATAGCAACCAATCAGAGTGCCCCTCATTTTTTCAGAGGACTATATGAAATGAGAGGGGAGCTCTGAATGGTTGCTATGGGCAACAAAGCGAGTTATAGATCTAGTCAGTTTTCATACATGTGGCCCTAAGTGTCACTCTCTATACCTGACAGCACAGCATAAGGCTTCATGTCTTGGTCTAGGGTACCTGCAATGGTACCTAGATTTCTGACCCTCCCAACAGCTCTTTAGGCTAATTAACCGACTCTAAATAGTATCGCCAGCCAGTCAATTCTACCTGTCCTCAGATTGACTTATTTTAACATGAGATTGGACTTGGAGAGTTAGAGCTGGTATCCTTTTGAAGCTCCAAGGGAATGTGAGACATCCCATTTAGTGATAATCTCTGACCCCAGTAAATGACTTAAAGCGAATGTGTCATCAAAAAATTAGTCATTGCTTAAGTCTCATTTTTGTGTTAAACACATTTTTTAGGAATTGTATTTATTTTTTTTAATTTTTCATATCACTTTCAATATTTTTTCATAATTCTTGAGTCTTGCAGTTTTCACTTTGGCTACTAGGCCTTGTTTGCACTGCTTTAACAGCAGTCAGAGAGATGCTTTACAGCAGCTTCATGCACATAGGAAACTTAAGACTGACTCGGTCCCATTGACTTCCATAGGAGAGTTTTCTAGTCATGCTCTGTAACCTGGGAAGAAGTCACTCTGCAGGGAGGTGAAAGGGTGAACTGCGACATCTCCTCTTGTGAAATGATGGATCCTTATTATCCATTCACACTGGTGACCTCCTTTCATTTTGACCCTCTTTTGTGCTGATTAATGGAGCAGACAAAAGAGAATCTTCTGAAAAGAACAGAAGTGGTCAGACTATTATTAGGCATAGTGCCCAAAGTGAAAACTGCAGGACTTAAGAATTATTTAAAAATATTGAAAGTGATATGGAAAAAAAAAATATATATAACCAAAAACTCTTAAAAAATGTGTTGAACATAAAAATGTGAGTTAAAAAATAAGTAATTTTTAATGACACATTCCCTTTAATGAGCCTGTGCACTAGTTTATAACTGGAGCTACTGGAGCTACCGGCTGTTTGTGTAAGCACTTCACAGGCAATGAATACACATTCCATTTGCAGTCAGGGATGGAGGAGGAGGTCATACAAGACCCCCACCAAGTTGATAAAATATAGCAGGTAGGGACTAACACACAGTCACAGAAATACACTATACATAACACTCTTTAATATTACACCTTATACATGAAAACTATTTCTATGATGGTTCTAAACAGACCTTATTATAATATCATAATTGATTCGCTCATTTTGCTCACACTTTGTAATGTCTCAGCTAGTTATAGACAACCTAAATATGCTAATCACTGCTAAAGAACCTGCCTGACAAGACAGAGGATGAATACCTGCTTGTGACTCAGTGAAACAGCAAGGTGAGAAAACCCGTTTTAAAGGGTTTTGCTATGAAAGCATTTCATGCCTGGTTTGTCCCGATTCAGCTCTCAGTGTACTTACATTTGGGTGTATAGGATTTGTTTGAACTGCATAGCATGTGACCCAGGAAGCTGACACAACCATGCCTTTCCCCAATGTGCTCATTCTAGTCAAACAAAGGTCTGCTTATGTAAAGAGCAGTGAGTATCTATAATATAGCTGAGTGTTTAGCACTTCCAACATAAGTACAAATCCCAGCCAAACATATTTTTTCCTTTAATGCACATACGCGATTGAGATTTCTTTTTTATTTTTATTTATTTGAACTGTTTGACTAAATACTGAGGATGGGAGTAAAATGACAGCACCTGGGGTTCAACAATCGCTCAGCAGGGAGTGTGTGAGATTACTAGGCGGGGAAGAGATAAATTATAGCTGTCTGAGAGGAGACTTGATGTCGGAGCATGTACGTCAAGACTGTGGAGCTCTTGCCACTGGTTGTATCACCTAGAGCACAGGTGTCAAACTAGCGGCCCTCCAGCTGTTGGGAAACTACAACTCCCATCATGCATTTGTATAATCTATAACAGTGGGCATGATGGGAGTTGTAGTTTCCCAACAGCTGGAGGGCCAGTTTGACACCCCTGCCCTAGAGACAAGCTATGGATCACTAAGGGAGCAACTAAGACAGAAATTGTGCCAAATGTTTAATAATGAGGAATGGAGAAAAAGGTTATTAGCTTCCCACATCAATTTTAATTTGGGGCAAAACCCCTTTAAAGGGGTTGTCTCACTACAAGAATTGCTGTTTATGTTAAAAGATCTTCCAAAAACAAGTCACTTTGCAATATATGTCCATTAAAGGGGCTGTCTCCCCTCAGAGTTTCATAGATGCATCCTGTTACTTCCTGGTCAGACTGTCTGTAATTAGCACACGGGCTCCATGCATTCACTCCATGTATTCAACTCAGTGTTTTCAGTTTGCTAATTAGTTTAGATTAGCTTAGAAGCTTCTCTGAAACTGCTAGCAGGAGATTTATCTAAAGTAAACAGCAGTAATTACTAGCTTTTGTCTGAAAGTTCAGATGCAAACCAAAAATAACTACTCCTTTAAAACATACCTTTTAATACTATATAATCTAAAACGATAATTATACAAGTAATGCCAGGTCAGAGAAAATGGAAGAACAGCAAACCTAAACTGTCTCCTATATTAAACACCCTAAGATACAGAACGGAGAACCCGCCCCGAAAAGGGCGACCCCAAAAAACTCCTCACCTATATCCTATATAAGGTGCCGCTTACAATAACAATTTACTGGCGGCGAAAAAATAGATCACAGATAGGGGAGGCAAAAAACAGATATATACAGAGCGCAAAAAATTACTTATAGCACTATAGTGGAAGGCAGGACTAACCCCATCCCAAATACCACAAAAACACCCACAGCAGACCAAGTACACAGTCATAAACCAAGGGTATATTAAAGTGCCAATACTTATCTGCACCAATTGACAAAGAGATCAAGCTGGCTGCCTGAAATAACCCCATGGGGTATTCCAGCGCATTACTCTGTCGCCCTAATTGATCGTTAATTACCATTCGTGGTCAAATGGTGCATGTTAAATAAGTTATTGGCACTTTAATAACCCTTGGTTTATGACTTGTACTTGGTCTGCTTGGGTGTTTTTCTGGTTTTTGGGATGGGTTAGTCTGCCTTTCCCCACAAATAGTGCTATAAGTAATTTTTTGCGCTCTGTATAATATCTGTTTTTTTGCCTTCCCCTATCTGTGATCTATTTTTTCGCCGCCAGTAAAAATTGTTATTAGTAAAAGCGGCACCTTATATAGGATAAAGGTGGGGAAATTTTTTCCCAGGGCGCCCTTTTCGGGGCGGGTTCTCCTTTTCTGTATCTAAGGGTGTTTAAAAATAGGAGACAGTTTAGGTTTGCTGTTCTTCATTTTCTCTGTTCTGGCATTACTTGTATAATTATCGTTTTAGATTATATAGTATTAAAAGGTATGTTTTAAAGGAGTAGTTATTTTTGGTTTGTATCTTCTCTCTATTCCTATAGTCTATATATGTGGGAAGTTTTTGCTATTTGAAAGTTCAGATACACACAAGCTCTCACTCTGGCTGCTGTGACCTGTGTGATGACGTCACTCCCTGCTATCACATAGAACAAACAGCAGGGGGTAAAGAGTACACAGGTCAGTCACTGGCGGAACCAAATAGAGCCAGGAGGCTGATAAAATCACTTGTAGTTACATAGTTGGAAGGCTGAAAAAAGACAAGACCTCCATCCAGTTCAGCCTATTTTGCTAAAGTGTTGCTGAAGTGTTGATCCAGAGGAAGGCAAAAAACCCCAATGAGGTAGAAGCCAATTGTCCTCATTTTAGGGAAAAAATTCCTTCCCCACTCCAATCTGGTAATCGGAGAAATCCCTGTCGAATCCTAGTCACTATAATTTGTTATATTATTACACTCCAGAAATGCATCCAAACCCTTTTTGAACTCTATTAGTGAATTCACCATGACAAGTCCCTCTGGCAGAAAGTTCCACAGTCTCACTGCTCTGACAGTAAAGAATCCCTTTCTATGTTTATGTATAAACTTTCGTTCCTCAAGATGTAGAGGATGCCCCCTTGTTCTAGATACAGTCCTAGGTATAAATAAATCTTGAGAGAGCTCTCTATATTGACTTTTGATATATTTATACATATGTCCTCTGAAGCCGTCTCTTCTCTAAATAACCCTAATCTTGCTAGTCTTTCTGGGTACCCAGTGCTTTTATTATTTTTGTTGCCGCCTTTGTACCTGTTCAAGCTCTACAATGTCTTTCCCATTCAAGCTCTACAATGTCTTTCCCATTCACTGGTGCCCATAACTGTACACAATATTCCATGTGTGGTCTAACCAGTGACTTGTATAATGGGAGAATAATGTTCCCATCATATGCATCTATGCCCCTTTTAATACACCCCATGATCCCGTTTGCCTTGGCAGCTGCTGCCTGGCACTGGCTGCTACAATTAAGTTTACTGTCCACTAGTTCCTTAACAAAAAAAGATGAACAAAGTAATGTATTTGGTAAACCTCTTAATTTAGTGTTCCCTACATTTTGAAAGATATTCTTAGTAGCGAGACAACACCTTTAACAGTGTCCTACCTATTCCTAGATATCCCCTCTTGTATGGGCTGCATCAGCTCCTCTGGTTGCTATAGCTACAGACCTGTTCGATCTCTCCAGTTAGGCTGCCAGCAACGGTTGCTATAGCTACAGACCTGGTGTGCTCAGGAGCTCGTCACTACAGGTCAGTGCAAACAAGTGAACACGTCCCTGAATTCAAAAATTAAACTGAAAAAACAGGACTGAGGTAAGATCAATTGATGTAGTGAGACAACCCCTTTAAACCCAGAAAATGAGTCTAGGTTACTATAATCATTTGTAGATTTGCAACAATTTTTGTGCCCTTTTTTTCCACCTAAAATGAATAAATTTGTCAGACCATTATTGAATACACCCTTTCACGCTAAACTGTGTTCATTCTTGTCACTTTTGAAGTGTAGAGATGGGAGAATAGTTGCAAATTATAGCGCAAATATGGTGCATGTAATAATTTGTAACTTTTCTATTCTGCAAATGGAATAATAAATTCTTCTCACTGTAAAAAAAAAAAAAAAAGTGACTGTAAGGGTTTTCCCCAGACCCCTTTTTTTTTGGGGGGGGGGTTTTTTTTGCCCCCCCCGGGGTTTTTTAACCCTTTTTTTCCCGGGGGGTTTTGGGCCCCCCTTTTAAAAAGGGGGGGGAAAAAATTTCCCCCAAAATTTAAAAAAGGGGGGTTTTTTCCCCGGGGGGGGGTTTTTTTAAAAAAGGGGGGGAAAAGGGGGGGGTTTCCCCAAAAAATTTTTAATTTTCCCGGGGGAAAAAAAAGGGGGGAAAAAGGAAAAGGGGGGCCCCCAAAAAAAGGGGGGCCCCAAAAATTTGGGGGAAAAAAGGGGAAAACCAAAAAATGCCGGCCCCCAAAACCCCCTTTTTTAAAAACCCCCCTTTTTTTTTTGGGGGGGGTTTTTGGGGGGGGAAAAAAAAAAATTTTCAAAAAAAAAAACCCCCCCAAAAAAGGGGGTTTTTAAAAAAAAAAAGGGGGGAAAAAAAACCAAAAAAAAAAAGGGGGGGGGGGGGGGGGCCCCCTTTTTTTAAAAAAAAGGTTGGGGTTTTAAAAAAAGGGGGTTTAAAAACCCCCCCCTTTTTTTTTTAAAAAAAATTTTAAAAAAAAAAAACCCCCCCCTTTTTTTTCCCCCCGGGGGGGAAAAAAAAAAGGGGGGGAAAAAAAAGGGGGGGGTTTTTTTAAAAACCCGAAAAAAAATTTTTTGGAAAAAAAAAAAAAAAAGGGGGGGAAAAACCCCCCCCCTTTTTTTTTTTGGTGGGGGGGTTTTAAAAAAATTTTTTTAAAAAAGGGAAAAAAAAAAAACCCTTTTTTTAAAAAAAAGGGGGGGTTAAAATTGGGGGAAGGGGGGGGGTTTTTTTAAAAGGGGGGGGAAAAAATTTTAAAAAAAAACCGGGAAGGGGGAAAAGGGGGAAAATTTTTCCGGCCAGGGGGGGGGGAAAAAAGGGGGGGGTAAAAAAAAGGGGGGTTTTCCGGGGAAAGGGGAAAAAAAGGGGAAAGGGGGGGGGGGGGGAATTCCCGGGGGAAAAAAAAAAACGGGGGGAAAAAAAAAAAAAAAAAAAAAATTTTTAAACCGGGGGGGGAAAAAAACCCCAGGGGGGGGGGAAAAAAAAAGGGGGGGGAAAAAAAAAAAAAAAAGGGGGAGGGGGGGGAAAAAAAAGGGAAAAAAAAAAAAAAAAAATTTTCCCCCCAAGGGTTTCCCCCCCCGGGGGGGGGCCCCCCAATTGCGGTTAAAAAAAAGGGGGGGAAAAAAAAAAAAGGGGCCCCCGGGGTTTGGGGCCCTGAAACCGGGGAATGGGGGGTTTTCCCCCTTCCCCTTTTTGGGGGGGAAAAATTTTTTTTCCCCCCCCCGGGGGAAAAGGGGGGGGGGGGGGGGTTTTTGGGGGGGGGGGGAAAAACCCCAAAAAAGGGGGGTTTTTCCCCGGGGCCGGGGGGGGGGGGGAAAAAAAAAATTTTCCCAGGGGGGGAAATCCCCCCGGGCCCCCCAAGGAAAACCCCCGGGTTGGGGGGGTTTTTCCTTTTTTTTTTAAAAAAAAAAGGGGGGGGGAAAAAAAAAGGCGGGGAAAAATTTTTTCCTTGGGGGAAAAAAAAATTTTTTCCCCCCCCCCCCGGGGGGGGGGGGGGGGGGGAAAGGGGGAAGGGGGGGGTTTTTTCCCCTTTGGGGTTTTTTCCCCCCTTTTCCAAAGGGGGGGGTTTTTTTTTTTTTTAATTTTAAAGAGGGGGTTTTTAAACCAATTTCCTTAGAAAAAAACCAAAAAAAACCCCAAAAATTTTTTTTTTCCCCGGGAAAATTAAAACTTTTGGGGTTTTTAAAAAGGGAAAACCCCCCCCAAAAAAAAGGTTTTTGGGTTTTTTAAAAAACCCGCGGGGGTTTTTTTTAAACCCCACCCGGGGTTTAAAAAAACCCCCGGGGGGAAAAAGGGGGGGGGGAAAAAAAGGGGTTTTTGGGGGGGGGGGGGGGGGGGTTTTTTTTTTTAAAAAATTTTTTTAAAACCCCCTTTTGGGGCCTTTTTTTTCCCCCCCCCCCTTTTTTTTTTAAACCCCCAAAATTTTTTGGAAATTTTTTTTTAAAAAATTTTTATTTTGGTTCCTTTTTCCCCCAATTTTAACCCTGATTAATAATTTTTTTTTTTTTGGGGGGAAAATTTTTGGGTTTTTTGGAACCCCCAAAAGGGTTTTAAAAAATTTTTAAAAAAAAAACCCCAAAAAGGGAAAAAAAATTTCCCCTTTTATTTTGGGGGTTTAAAAAATTTTTTTTTTTTTTTTTTTTTTTTTTTAAAAAATTTTTTTTTCCTTTTTTTTTGGGGGGGGGGGAAAAAATTTTTAACAGCATTTGGGAAAATCCTTTCCAGCAAATACATGGACATAGGACCCCGTAAAAAGGGAAAAATTTTTTTTAAGTTTTTTTTTTTGGGGGGAAAAAGGGGGGGAAAAAACCCCCCAAAAAAACCCCAAAATTTAAAAACCCCCCCCCCAAAAAAAAGGGTTTTTGGGGAAAAAAAAAATTTTTTTTTTTTCCCCCCCCCCCCCCCGGGTTTTTTTTTTGGGGGGGAAAATTTTTCCCTTTCCCTTTTTTTTTAAAAAAAAAAAAAAATTTTTTTTTTTTATTGGGGGGGGGCTTTTTTTTTTTTTTTCAAAAAAAAAAAAAAACCCCCCGGGGCCTCTGTCAAAAAATTTTTTTTAAAATTTTTTTTGCATATGCTGTGCCAGTATTAACAGTTTACTAAGCTTTTGTAAGCATTCGGGCACATGGAAAAGGGAAAAAAAAAAGAATTTTTAAAAAATTTTAAAGGAAAAGGAGGGCCCAAAGGGCAATATACCCCCAAAAAGCCAATCCCCCCTAAAGCTTGGGCCCAAAAACACCCTACAGTATGCCCAAAAAACCCTCCTCAAAGCCAATACACCCTAAGATGCCAATAACACCCCAAAAGCATGCCCAAAAACCCACAACGAAATCCAAAACCCCAACAGTATGCCAATACAAACCCTTAAAAAGAAAGCCAATACACCCAAAAGCATGCCAATATACCCTACAATATGCCAATACACCCTACAGTATGCCAATACACCCTACAGCATGCCAATACACCCTACAGCATGCCAATACACCCTACAGCATGCCAATACACCACACAGCATGCCAATACACCCTACAGTATGCCAATACACCCTACAGCATGCCAATACACCCTACAGCATGCCAATACACCCTACAGTATGCCAATACAGTGGGATACACCGCACCCTTCTGTCTGGAGACTATATATATATTTCCAAAGCTAACAAACATATACAGAGACTTATATTGATCTACGAAAGATTTATGCACTGTGCATTACATGGAGAGTGTACAACATTATCATTAGCACACTGTATACAACTGCGCACCATCTGGCACCCTTAATTCACACACTTTATGTTCTTGTACTCCATGCTGTATACTGCTGTGTCATTTGTACTCTATGTGATCTGTATGTCACTATTATTTGGCACAGAGGTTTGAGCACTGTATGGCACTGCCTGTTCGGTCTTGTTACATGCAGCATGTATGGTCCAGTTTTTCTTTCCCCCAGTAGCACTGCATGCAGAACTTTTCTTCCTATAAAAATAATGGGGAAAAATCTCTCCTTGGGGTGAGCCACCAATAAATTGGTTGGTGTGAGGATTTACTCGCCTTTCAGACCTCACTGTTTTGCATAAAGCAAAGGCTTATGGGAAAAGAGCTGAGGAGCTCCACAGCGCACTCTATTAGATGTAGGTATCCTCAATTCACACGTAGCTCTATAAAAACAATGGACACTATAGTATAGGGTCCATCAGGTGCTGCCGGGGTCTGTTGCATGGGCCAACCTCGGTAAGAAAACATTGGGTTTCTACACAGTGCAGGACTGTGTGTCAGTAAGCATCTGGACAGGGAGTGTGGACTATCTAGAAGCAGGCTTGTATTGGTTTACATAAGGTAATAGGTAACAACTGTAACCGGTATAAATACAGCCATTTACTACTGAACTTTTAGCCTCTTATTTTTATATGTAAAAGCCCTAATGCTGTAGATTTTTTTTGTCAAGCCTACATTTTAAATGGAAAATCATTTCCTCCTTTCATGTAGATATGGAGCTAGAGCATGAAAAAGAAACAGCAGTGCATAGAGCACTTGGCCACAATTTATATTTATTGCAAGCCATGAAGAAAACATTTCCAAATAGAAAAGGATAAAGGCGTGCAATCAAGATACGTCTGCTTTGTCAATCTGCATTGCAGCAAAGCCAGGTTACCTTGTGAAAGTTACAAGGAGAACAACTGGTTCTGTTCAGTAGATTACACTGTGTAAGGCTGTATCCTGAAGTCGGTAAAGTGGGATGTTCACGTTTATAAAGATAAGACACAAACACATCAGTACATAGATACATGCCCACACACATGCCACTTGGGGTATCATAGCAAAAATTGCATACAAGTGACAGCCACATTGCCCTCATAACAGTATTAGCCTTCAATGTGCTCCATTTGTGCATCAATATGCAAACAGGTTCTAGGGCAGAGAGCCGAGTCTCTGATACCACCTATCAGGAGTAGCATTCCTTACAGATACATCCCACCTATTAAAGAGCCCTAAAATGACATTGTATAACTCATGTTTTTATGAATTTTTGATTATCTTTTTAATTTTCCATATCAATTTCAATATTTGTTAATAATTCTTAAATCCTGTAGTTCTTACGTTGCCCACTAGGTCTAATAATTGTCTGACACTTCCTGTTCTGTAGAGAAAGATTTTCTGTAGTCTGGTCATTGTCAGCACAAGCAGGGTCAAACTGAAAGGAGACACCAATGTGTGTAGATAACGCAGGATCCACCAGTCACAAAAGGAGATGTCACGGTTCACCCTCTCACCCTCCCTACACACTGACTTCTTTCCAGGTCAAAGGGCATGTCTTGAAAACTCTCCTATAGAACAACTTTTGGTGCAATTATTACAGAATGTTAGAAACAAAACAGGACTGTCAGTGAGCCCAGAACTATATGGGAGGATCTGGTCAATGACTTGACAAGAGCTAGGACCACAGTCTCAAAGATTACTGTTAGTAACACATTTTGCCATCATGGATTAAAATCCTGGAGGGCAGGCAAGGTCCCCCTGCTCACGCCAGCACATGTCCAGGCCTGTCTCAAGTTCACCAATGACCATCTGGATGATCCAGTGGAGGCGGGAGGAGGTCATGTGGTCAGATGAGTCCAAAGTAGAACACTTGCCGTGTTTGGAGGCAGAAGGAGGATGAGTACAACTCTTGGGGGTGCTTTTCTGCAAAGGGGACAGAACGACTGCACCATATTAAAGGGAGGATGGATGGGACCATGTATTATGAGATTTTGGCCAACAACCTCCTTCCCTCAGTAAGAGAATTAAAGATGGGCGGTGCCTGGGTCTTCCAGCAGGACAATGACCTGAAACAAACAGCCAGGGCAACTAAGCAAGGTCCTGGAGTGGCCTGGTCAGTCTCCAGACCTGAACCTAATCGAAAATCTTTGGAGGAAGCTGAAACTCAATGTAGTCCAGTGACAACCCCGAAGCCCGAGAGATCTGGAGATGATGTGTATGGAGGAGTGGACTGGCACAGAGCGCTTTAGAAGTACGTACTGGCCAGCACGCAGCTCTAAAGCAGCAGGCGTATAGAGATGTGCACGGTACCCGCAGCTATACGCCTGAAATAAGCCATGCGACTTCACCCTAAGAGCATGTATTTAGCAGTAGTGGCCATTCATCAAGTAGCTCCTCCCACTTGACTCCTAAACACAGAATAAGCAGTTATTTAAGTTAAGGGGGTTTTGCCACTATCTCATTTCATACCTCCTGTATCCAGCTCTTCAGCTCTGTGTGCTCAGAAAGGGGGCGTTTGTGATGTGTTTGAATTGCATATCATGTGACCCAGCAGCATGACAACACCAGGCCTTTCCTCTCTGTAGTCAAAGAAAGGTCTATTTGTGTAAAGCATTGTGAGTAGCTGAGAGGAAAAGTTTTTGCCTCCAGGCACAAGGGTCCTAGGTTCAAATCCCTGCAGGAACAAAACCTGTGGATTTTTTTTCTCTTTACCAATGCACAGACCTTATTGAGTTTTTTTTTTTTATTTATTTGCACTGTTTGACTAATTACTAAGGAGTACAGAGGACAGGAGTAGAGTAACAGCACCTGGGGTTTGAACACCGAGTAGCTGCCTGAGAGGAGAAGTGATGTCTGAGCATGTGCGACCAGGAGTGAGGAGCTCTCAGCCCTGGTCGTAACCCCTGGAGACGAGCTGTAAACAGTGGATCACTAAAGGAACAGCTAAAACAAAACCAGTGCAGAATTTTCAATAATGATGAATGGTGAAAATGTTTGTTATTTCATTAGCAAGCTTCCCACGTCAATATCCGTGGCAAAACTCCTTTAAGAAAATCCAAGTTAAATTCAAACTTTTCCCATAAAATTATATATGAATCTGCTCAGCATCTCGCTGCTCTATAACATGTTGCTGACAGATCAGATCACTTGTTCTGTATGAGAGGGTCCCTTTAATATAGGTTTACTTTATTTCTGGATTATATATGGCTCTGAAAATGACAACGTTGAATGCGGCTCACAAAGTACACAAGGTCGGGGAGCCCTGGTGCACAACAGCACTGTTAAGGCATGTTCACACAGCGTTTTTGGATACGATTTCAGGACCGTGTTGGACCCGAAAATCGCATCCAAAAACGTAGCGTCGATCGGATCCAACACGTATCCAACACGCAGGTGGATGCAGCAGAATCGCAACCTATTCTTTTTTTTTTTTCTTTTTCAAAAACAGCTTTATTAAAATCAAAGACTTGGAAAAACAATAGTTACATTATAAAGACATCCTTTGGAAGGTACTATTAATAGTATAACAATAATCGAGAATATACAGTGTACAGAACAGATCAGTTTAAACAGTGCTTACTGGATACAATTGTAGGAACTGCTGTTAATGGTTCATCTGTCAAGTCATAAATTCTAATCAGCATCCTAGCGTAAGTGGGATAACCTAACGGCCTTTACAATAGAGCAACTATTGTCACTAGTAAATAGGACATGGTACATTAATAAAGCATAAATAAAACATAGAACCAACACAAACTATATTGGACGAGACAGCGCGGCACCTCCAGACTCTCATTGATGGTGTGTTTCCATCAGGCCTACAGAGAGCAGTCCATTACCCGATGCAGTATGAGAAGGGTCGTGGCGTTGCCCAACACCCAGACAAACCCTCATGTCATAGTTTTAAATGCCGGAGAGGCCGCAAAAGTTATCCACTCCCCCCAGACCCCATAAAACTTGGCTAACGTCTGTTCAGAATCCGCCCTTACTTCCTCCATTCGCTGCAGATTGAAAATCTCTTTGAACCACTCTGAGAGCGTGGGGATTTGGTTTGATCTCCACTTTCTAGGAATCAAAGATTTTGCCGCCACTAGTAAGAAAATTATCAAGCTGCCTTTTAGCGCACGGATGCCCAGGGGCAGCATTAGGAGCAGAAGAATGCCAGGAGAGTTTTGCAAAGCGATGCCAGTAATTAACTGAATCACTTCCACAACCTTCCTCCAAAAAGACTGCAGCATCTCACACTCCCACCAGATATGGGACATAGTTCCCAGCGCTTTCTCACATCTCCAGCAGGTGGATGGGACACCAGGATAGATCATGTGTAACACCTTAGGCACTCTGTACCACCTGGAGAGGACCTTATAGTTTAATTCTTGAATTCGACAAGACACCGAAGCCTTAGCCGCTAAGACACAGGCCTTGAGCCAATCCTCCTCCAAGAAAGTACAATTTAGTTCCTGCTCCCACCCATTCTGATAGGCGGGCCATCTCACGGCAAGTGTTTCTATCAATATGTTATACAGTACTGAGATGAGATGTCTAGATCGCGGTTGCTGAATGCAGATCCTTTCAAAGCAGGTCAGCTCTCTAGTCAGATTAAGTTTGTCCTTATTAGTATTGAAGTAATGTTTCAATTGCAAATATTGCAGCCAAACATTTGGTGACCGATAATGAGTAGGCACCAAATCTTCGTAGGCTTTGAAGGCAGAACCTACTACAAGATCCCTAATGAGGTGGGGTTGGTGGGCAGCCTCAGCTCGATATAGCATGCTGCAAGCTGGGAGTGGTATCCCTGGGTTACCCTGAAGCGGGATAAGTGGTCCCCCCGGGGAGTAGAGACCATATTGGCGACCATACACTTTAAAGACCGGCAATGTAACCTGGGCAACTAGAGGGAGTTCAACCATTTTAAGACCTTTCAGGACCGGCAGCAGTCAGGGAAGCGCCGAAAGGGAGAGACCGCTCATTTGTTCCTCGATTCGGATCCAGCATTTCAAGTTTTTATTCTGAAACCAGTCTACTACTCTAGCCGCTGTTGCTGCAACATAGTAGGACTTCAGGTCGGGCAGAGCTAGGCCACCACTTTCCTTTCTTCTACATAAAGTGTCCCTCGCAATTCTAGGTTTCCTATTTGCCCATACAAATTTCCTGAAGCAACTATTCATTTCCTGAAAAAAGGAGTTGGGCAATTTAAGGGGGATTGTTTGGAATAAGTATAATAGTCGGGGTAGAATATTCATTTTAAGTATATTAATCCTCCCTATCCAAGAGAAGTCTCTCCTATCCCATTTAGCCAAATCCAGTTTGATCACATTTAGAAGCGGGGAAAAGTTTAATGTAAAGGCTTGGTGATGGTTTGCAGATATCTGAATACCAAGGTAGGAGAAAGACTCCTTAGCCCAATTAAATGGGAACCTCTCTCTTAGGGTGGCAATTGTTTGCAAGTCTAGAGTAACGTTCAGGGCTACACTTTTGGTATAGTTAACCTTAAAGTTAGATAAATCGCCGAACCGATTCAGAAGATCCATCAAAGCAGGCAGGGAGATCTCAGGTTGCGTGACATATAGAAGTAGATCATCAGCAAATGCAGCGCACTTGTGGTGTTCTTTTTTGACTTTTATACCTTGAATCTCTCCTGTCTCCCTGATGGATTGGAGAAGATATTCCATGGCTATAACATAAAGGAGAGGGGAGAGTGGGCAACCCTGTCGCGTACCATTACGGATATAAAAGGATCTGGACAAGTCACCATTGATTCTGATTTGAGCTGATGGTTGGTGGTATAGGGCAAAAAATTTTTGGCAACCTATTCTTTATTATAGGGCTCCTGCTGCGTCTTTCGCTCCAAGAATTGACATGACACTTCTTGGAACAGATCTGAAAGACGGATCCGACAGACGCAAGGTAAACACGCATCATTGATCACACATGTGAACGCCGACGTGTGTTTTACCTTGCAAGCAGTGTAAAATCACACTGCTTATTGTTAGATGTGTGTTTGGGTCCGTAGGGGTGTCAAACTGCGGCCCTCCAGCTGTTGGGAAACAACTCCCATCATGCCTTTGTATAATCTGTAACACTGGGCACGATGGGAGTTGTAGTTTCCAAACAGCTGGAGGGCTGCAGTTTGACACCCCGGTCTAGACAGACCCAAACACACATCCAAAAGCGTATGTTAACACGGAGCAAACATGCCGTGTGAACGAACCCTTAGGCTACATCTCCACTGCACAGAAAAATTATTTTCAGTGTTTTTTTTCTGTTTCTAAAAACGCTGAAAAAACTACTGAAAACCGCTCCCATAGACTTCTATAGTAAAAACGTCCTGCTGTCTCCACAGAACGTCTTTTTTCTACTCGTTTGTGTTGCAAAAAAAACGACCGAGCAGGGCAGAAAATGAACTATTGGAGTCTATGGCTGTGTCTCCATTGCACAGAAAAACATTCGTTTTTTTCGGCGTTTTTTCGGGTCTCTTTTACAATGCTGTGCATGTCTGCAAATAAACGAGCCAAAAAACGGCCATTTTTTCAGCAGATTTTGACAGGCAGTGGACAAAAACAACTCAGTTTTATGAACGTTTTTAGTATTTGGTTTCTGGCCCTTGCAGTGTAGACATCGCCTTACTCTCACAGTCCCACACTTGCGGGGTTTCTGGTGTTTTGTCTTTCAGGAGGAAACATGGAAAAACAATGAGTAATATTTTTTTCGCGTAAAATCAATATATTTTTCTCTTTTTCATCACAGCACAAAAGAGTTCAGAATGTGTGAAATACGTCACTTGGCCCTTTGGTATTATAATTGATCCAACAATGATAACATATGTTTTGCTTCCCAACAGCATATAAAATATTCCTGTACCGGACACTATTAAACACTGAAACCAAAGTTAAAGACCAATGTGTTTAATTCATTTTAAAGTCTTGCATAAATCATGAGAAAGTCTATAAAAAGTGTGGGTCAAGTGAGGCATTATTTGGCATATGATTTTTAGGCTCTTTAGGAACATATTTGCCTAAGGGTATAGTGTACCCGATACTGTTCTATGGTACTATAATATAGCGTTGTGGCTGCAGCATAATTTGTGCTTATACGGCTAATCTAGTTTCAACAAATAAATTACATTCATTGAGTAGTTATACAACTTTTGTCTAGATCATTTCTGTATCAATTTTTAAGATCTCTGCTTGCTGTGACTGGTTAGAAGCTTTCACTGTTTACTCACAAGGAATTAAAGGGGTTGTCTCACTACAAGGATTGCTTATTATGTTAAAGATCTTGCAAAAACAAATCACTTTGCAATATGTGTCCATTAACAGTGTCCTACCTATTCCTAGATATCCCCTCTTCTATGGGCTACATTAGCTCCTCAGGTCGCTATAGCTACAGACCAGTATAATTGCTCCTGATCGGCTGCCAGCACTGGTCGCTATAGCTACAGACCTGGTATCCACAGTACCTCATCACTGCAGGCCAGTAGTAGCCAGCAGGAGCCAGTAAACACTGAATTCAGAAATGAAACTGCGAAAACAGGACTGAGGTAAGATAAATCGATGTAGTGAGACAACCCCTTTAAGGTTGTCTCAAAACGACATGGTTCTTATAGCTGCAGTACACTTATCAGAGCTGGCTGACAGCAAGCAAAGATATATAAAAATGAAAAAAGTGTTAGTACATTAGTAAAATTGTAGAATTTTTTTTTTAATATTTACTAAAGAGGTGTCCTGACGGTTGTAACTGCTCGCTAGGGGATCATAAAAATGGGAAAAAAACACCTTGCTTACCTTGTAAACCCACTCAATCGAGCATCGTGGCCGCTCCCAGGGAAACCAGCCGACGAGGTCACCGTTCAGTCTTCTCGTGCTGGATACACTCCACGTGACCGATGCGGCCTCTGACTGGCTGCAGGGTCATGTGAAGATTGAACGGTGACGCCATTGAACAAGATCACCGAGACCGGCCACCGAGCTGGAACAACCAAGGTTTTCAAGGAGAGTTTTTTATCCATTTCTAATCATCCCATAACGACTAACCAGCAGCAACTAGAACTAGAATATCCCCCTCACATTGATTGTGATGACTGAGCCCCTAGCCAACTCCATCCAATTACCAGATTAAAGACCCCTCCAGCACATGCAGCTCTTTAATCAGTGTGCAAACACAGGCAGACTGTGTTTTGCCACAAAGTAAAATTGACGTGGGAAGTTTGAAAAATAAACATTTTCACCATTAATCATTATAAAAAAATTTTGCACCCTTTTTGTTTTTTGCTGCTCCTTTAGTGATCCATTGTTTACAGCTCGTCTCCAGGGGTTCGACCCGGGCTGAGGCCCTCAAATCTGGTCGCACATGCTAAGACATCACCTCTCCTCTCAGGCAGCTACTGAGTGTTCAAACCCCAGGTGCTGTCATTCTACTCCTGTCTTTTGGACTAGTTAATAATAAGTCAAACAGTGCAAATGAAAAAAAGAAACCTCAATGAAGTCTGTGCATTGATAAAGAGAAATAAAATCCACAGGTTTGGTTCCTGCAGGGATTTGAACCAAGGACCCTTGTGCTGTAAAGCAAAAATGTTACTTCTGAGCTACAGTGTAGCTACTTACAATCTTATACAGAAACAGACCTTTTCTTTCTTTCATTGTGATGTCATCCTGCTGGGTCACATGATATGCAATTCAAACAAATCACACACGCCCCCTTCTGAGCAGACAGAGCTGGATGCAGGAGGTATGAAATGAGGTTGTGCCACAACCCCTTTAATGGTTGTGACCCAGGTTTTCAGGAGACAAAAAACTTCTAAACAGAACTCTGCAGCAAATAATCAATTTTAAGGCTCCGTCTACACGATGAGTATTTCAAGCCAGATTCAGACTTGAAATACTTGTCTAAAACCGAAAGTAAATAGTAGTAAATGTAGTAAATGTATTTTGTCGGTTGGCATAAAAAAAACCCCAAACTTATAAGATGTAAATTTTTCGGTCATATTCCACGTGGAAAGTTTACTATTTAGGTCAATAGAGATGGCTAAAAACCTAGTGTAAAATGCGTCAAAAATATCTGTATATCATTTTGGACACAAATCCATGTCCAGAACCCCATAGAAAGGAATGAGTCTCATTTTCAGACTGTAAATCTGCTGGAAAAACCAAAATCCTATTGCCCGCCGCAGTTTTCAGTGGTAGAATCCGACAAGTAAATTTTACAAGTCGTCTGAGCGAACTCTATCAAAACTGCCTCCCCAGCTGTCAACGCTATCCCAAAGGTAGAGCCCCCATCAGTCCAGAGAAATCAGGGGCCACAGCACCAGGCCAAAGCTGTGGCCCCTTCACTATTTTCACTGAACAGTAGTGCTTATGATACCACAGTGCAGGGGAAGACTGAAGGGTATGTGGGGCTTTTTTCTGCAGGTCATTACTTTCTAACATAGCAACAATCCTTAGGCTATTTCTACACAGTACAAAAAAAACGATCATATTTTCGGTTGTTTTAGGATTCTAAAACTGCTAAAAATCCAACCGTTCATGCAGCCCATAGACAATAACAGAAAAAAACACTTGTAGATTAGTTTTTTTTCTGCTCGTCTTCTGGCGCCGGTGTATTTAGGAGCATGTTGTATAATACGCTGGCACTTTGAGCTTTGCCGTCAGTTTCCCATACAATCAATTGTATGGGCCGACCACAAAAAAACGACAACCAACCATGGTTCTTGCAAATAAAGTGACAAAAACCGCAGTCGTGCATTGGAAGAAAAACCTTGACTTTGACAGTTTTTGTCCGATGCTGTGTGGATCGAGCCTTAGGTTTCCTGCATATGGGACTGAAATGTTGCAGATTAACTCCACAGTGACAATTCCACAGCAATTACACAGATTTTGGAGCAGATTTGTAGCTGCAGATAATACCAATGTTGAGGGAAAAAAAAAGATATACATTCAAAATCCAGCTACAAATTTTGCTGCAGATTTATAATATTTCCACAGCAAAATCCACAATAAACTTTTAATGCAAATTTGTTTGGATTTTAATTTCCTAATTAAAATCAATAGAGGGAAAATCCGCAGGACATGATCAACAGAAACTGACATGTTGCAGATATTTGCTGCACAATTTCTGTTTGGATTTTTTATTAATGGGGTAATTTCCTAAAATCTCATACATACTGCTGCTACAGTAGTAGGCAAATCCGCTGCGGAGAGTCCACAGTGTATCCGTGTTTTGTACATGTAACTTTAGAATTGACTGCACACTGTAAGGGCTTTCTGCATAGAATTCGAGGGCGAATTTGCACATATAAATCTGCAATAAATTCTGCAGATTTTATCCCTTTGACTCTCATCCGCAAAAATTACACAACTGTCCGAGATATGCGGCAGAGAGTGCCAACGTTTGGGGAGGGGGGGGGGGGGGGGCCATGAAAACAATAAAAATCCAAAGCAACAGATTTAGTTGCAGATATGCAATGATTCCACAAAAAAAAACAAATTAAAACCCGATTTCAAATTACCCACCCTACGTCAATTTCTGCCACATGGGCATAGGATTTGTATAATCCCATTCATATGCCTAGTACAGTAGTCCGCTATTCATTTTCTGTGCACAAACATGCATGGAAAATTCACAACAAACTCGTTGACTATAAGGCCCGGTTCACATGGTTTATACACGCCGTAATTGCGGACGGATTTCGCCCGCAATTACGGCATGTGCTCGGGGGCGGGAGGGGGGGGGGGGGCAGCAGCTCGCTGGCCCCATAGACAGCCATCATCCACGGCGCGTATCCCGCCAGGATAATGTGCATGTCACTTTCCCCCCGCTCGCCGTATTCGCCGAGCAGATAGAGGAGACGGATTCCATAGTTCTCTTTGAGAACTATGGATTACCGTAATGACTGGGACGGATTTCAGCCGTATTGCAGCGCAGTACTGCGCGCAATACGGACTGAAATCCGTCCCAAAATAAGCCGTGTGAACGAGGCCTTATAGGTAGCGTTATGTCAATGTGTTTAAAAATACAGCTGGAAACGAACAAGTTTTTAGTTTTACTTTTTTTTTTTAATTATCTCTAAACCTTAAAAAATTGAAATAATTACTAAGAAATAACTCTTTTTCACATACGATTCTTAAATACGTTGACACAATTTGACATCTGAGAGCGGCATGCGTCTCCACAGCAGAACATTTTGAAGAATTGGGCTTGAAATTTCAAGAAGCTTGTTGGTCATAAAGCCCAATCACTTTCATATGTTTTCTTCTTTCCTTTCTTGGAGGCGCAGCTCTCTCCTGCAGATCTTACTAAACACGGATGTTATGATCCATCGATGCAGAGAGTAGATTTTACAGCAAGACTGCAGATGAAAGACTCTTCTAACTTTTAGTGAGCAAATTAAATTAAAAACTAACAACAACAAAAAAAACAATGCATGAACAATATGGATCTGGAAGAACTGAGCAAAGCGGATACATGCTCTGTTCACACTGAAACACCATTCGTGTACCCATCAATACAGACAGGAATAAGACTTCCTTTAACCTTGGAACAAATTTCATTAAGAATTCCATTAATTACATTTTTGCTTATGAGGAAAAAGGAAAAGCCAATTACGCAATTTTTCTTTTTTTTGGATTTCTGTTGTTACAGTTTTCATTGTGTGGTAGAAGTGTTAATGAAATGTTACATATTAATTTTATTCTGCGGGTTAGTAAAATTCTAGCAACAAGAAATGAACACAGTTTTCTGATGTTTTTCCACTTTTGTAGAATAATTTAAATTATTTTATTTTTTTTACTGTGTGTCACCGTTATCAAAGATAGGACCTAGTTGGTGTAAAAAGATGATAGATCTTTTATGAAAGGGATTTTCTCACTACAAAGATTAGCTTTTAACATGTGTGGAACAATAAAGACTATTACGAAATACATTGCCCTTTTGATATTGCACTGGTTAGGAGATAAGAGTGATTATCTGCTCTTAGTGCACACAAGTGTCTCTGGTTACCATCCTGCTCTCTGTCTCATCTGTAAGCCGGGAATGATGTCACCACGATGGACAGCAGCTCGAGAACAAAGGATTGATGAGGACGGACTTTACACCCTTTGAGCTCTGTAGCCTTGTGCACTATATTACACCTCCTGCAGCCATGTCAGCAATAAGAAATGCTGAGGATACAGAGCGGATATGTTGATTACGGCTACAGAACCACCCGTCAGCCTAACCAAAAAGAGTGAATCTACAGCTGTCTAGTGAGAAAACCCCTTTCAGCACCAAGTTGCCATAGAACCCGCTTTCACAGTTCGCTTCTGCAGAGCAATGAGGTGACGGTCTAAACACCTATATTCTGGGGTCGTTATTAACCATGAAATATAAAAGGAATCTATAAGAACCATATTTTTTTTTATTACTAATTAAAATGAAATACTGATAGATATTATTTTCTTCATAGCGGTTTTAATTTCTTGAATGTAGAGTTTTGTACTTCTGATATATATAATTTCGGGGGCATCCATCTTGCCTGAGCTGCTTTTAACAGCATTTAAAGAGATGCTTTACAGCAGCTTTATGGGCATAGGAGCCTGTGAACAGGAGCAGACCCCTTGACTTACATGGGAGAGGTATTAGGCATGATCTGTGACCTGGGAAGAAGTCAGTGTACAGTGACTATTTCCTATTGTGAATGGTGGATCCTGTCTGATCTACACACTTTGGTGTCCCCTTTCAGTGTAATCCTGCTTGTACCGAGAATGAGGAGACTGCTGAAAAGCTTTATTTAAAGAACAGCAAGTGTCAGACTATTTTTGGGCCTAGTGGCCAAAGTGAAAGCTGCACGATTTCAAGATTTAAAAAAAAAAAAAAAATATTGATAGAGATATAAAAAATTAACCCCATACCGACAGAGGACGTATCCATTCATCCTGGTAAGGTTCTGTGTAGCAGGATTACTACATAATCCCGCAACATAGAAAGCTGGTGTCAGCTGCTAACTGCAACAGAAGAAAATGGACCCGCTTATTAACTCTTTAATTGCTGTGGTGTCTAAACGAATGAGAAACCGTGCAATGGGGTGTTGTTCGGTTAACATGTCGTCTGGAAACCTTGTGAAGGCTTGCAGCGCAGTCATGTCACCAGTTTTCTCACTTCTTGCTCGAGGAAAGAAGTGATAAAACCGCTGTCTTTCAACACCCCTCTGTATTACTTATACAATGCAGAAGGTGTAATGAGAATTACTTTCGTGGTCAAGCACCCTACGAAGACTGAAAGTTAAAGTAAAAAAAATAAATAAATATTGAAAGTTCAAATTCTTCTCCTTTTGCCATTTTACAAATAAAAATAAAGTTATACATAATTGGCATCGCTGTGTCCGTAAAATTCTGATCTATTAAACCTATAAAATTATTTATCACATACGCTGAACACTGTAGAAGAAAAAATATTCCAAACGCCAAAAGGTTTTTTGGGTCATTTCACAGCCCCCCAAAAATTAAAAGTGACCAAAAAAGTACACTTCAGCCTGCAAAAAAAGGCACTCTCACTCAGGTCTATGGGTGGAAGTTCAAAAAAGTTACTGGTCGCAGAACATGGCGTTGTGACGCAAATTTAAGAAATAGAAAGCGACTGGATTTTTTTATGGTACAAAAACATATTGCAAACCCTACATATCTGGTACTGCGGGAATCGTTTGAACCTGCAGATAATACATCATTTATACCAAAGAGTGACCACTGTAAAAACAAAACCAAACATTGTGCAAATACATTTTTTAACATTTTACCCCACTTAGAATTTTTTTTTGCAGTTTCCCAGTATACTCTATAGTGTGGTCAAGGACACCATTAGAAAGTACATCTTATTCCGCCAAATAAAATCCCTCATATGTCTATTTGGATGGAAAAAAAATGGTGGCTCTTGGAAGGCGGGGAGGTAAAAAAACAAAGCCATATTATCATGACTAGCTGTCAGGAAGGGGTGAAAAAAATAAAAGGTGATATTTGATATATTCTCTTGATGACCAAAATTATATATATATATATATATACACTCACCGCCACTTTATTAGGTACACCTGTCCAAACTGCTCGTTAACACTTAATTTCTAATCAGCCAATCACATGACGCAATCAGTGCATTTAGGCATGTTGACTGGTCAAGACAATCTCCTGCAGTTCAAACCGAGCATCTATGGGGAAGAAAGGTGATTTGAGTGCCTTTGAACGTGGCATGGTTGTCGGTGCCAGAAGGGTTGGTCTGAGTATTTCAGAAACTGCTGATCTCCTGGGATTTCACGCACAACCATCTCTAGGGTTTACAGAGAAGGTCCGAAAAAGAAAAAACATCCAGTGAGCCGGCAGTCCTGTGGGCGGAAATGCCTTGTTGATGCCAGAGGTCAAGGAGAATGGCAGACTGGTTCGAGCTGATAGAAAGGCAACAGTGACTCAAATAGCCACCCGGGTTACAACCAAGGTAGGCAAAGAGCATCTCTGAACGCACAGTACGGCGAACTTTGAGGCGGGATGGGCTACAGCAGCAGAAGACCACACCGGGTGCCACTCCTTTCAGCTAAGAACAGGAAACTGAGGCTCCAATTTGCCCAAGCTCATCGAAATTGACATAGAAAGATTGGAAAAACGTTGCCTGGTCTGATGAGTCTCGATTTCTGCTGCGATTCGGATGGTAGGGTCAGAATTTGGCGTCAACAACATGAAAGCATGGATCCATCCTGCCTTGTATCTGCCTTGTATGTATATACATATATATATATATAATATAAAATATTAACATATATATATATATATATACATATATTATATATATATATATATACACATATATATAAAAACATACAACACACACACACACACACACACACACAAGTATATATAGCTGCTAACAGGGGCGTAACTACCAGGGTAGCAGACGTAGCAATTGCCCCGGGACCCGTGCGCTTAGGGGGCCCGCGCATCGGGGCAGCTGCTACAGAGTCCGCTACCCCGGTAATGCCGCTCCTGGGCCCGCCGGCAGTGAACATGCTAGTTCACTGCAGCGGGTGCAGAGCTACGGGGCTTGGCGAATGCTGCCTCTGAACGCCCGGGCGGCGACTTCACATCACCGCGCCGCCCGCGCTGAGCGCAGAGGCTGCAGCGCGGCGCATGGGGGGAGCGTGGACCAAGGTAAGTAAGCTATTTTTTATTTTACCTACCCCTAAGCCTGCTGTATACCCCCTAAGCCTGCCTTAAAACCCCTAATCCAGCCTGTAAACCCCCTAAGCCTCTTACTCCTCCCTCCGTATACCCCCATACGCCTCCTGTATACCCCCATAAGCCTGCCTGTATACCCCCGCCTGCCTGTATACCCCCCAAGCCTGCCTGTATACCCCCTAAGCCTGCCTGTATACCCCCCTAAGCCTGCCTGTATAAAGCCTCCTAAGCCTCCCTGTATACCCCTAAGCCAGCCTGTTTACCCCTAAGCCTCCCTGTAAACCCCCTAAGCCTGCATATCTAAAGACCCCGAAGCCTGCCTATCTAAAGCCCCCCCTAAGCCTGCCTATTTAAAGCCCCCCCTAAGCCTGCTTAGCTAAAGCCCTCCCTAAGCCTGCCTATCTAAACCCCCCCTAACCCCTCCTATCTAAAGCCCCCCAAGCCTGCCTATCTAAAAGCCCCCTAAGCCTGCCTATCTAAAGCCCACTAAGCTGCCTATATAGCGCCCCCTAAGCCTGCCTATATAGCTCCTATAGCCCGCCTAAAGCTTGCCTACCTAGCCCCCATGAAGCCTGCCTATCTACTTATATGGGGCCCTATAGCTACCTAAACCCTGCCGACCTACCTATATGGCCCCTATAGCCCACCTAACCCCTGTCTACCTGTATGGCTCCCTATAGCTATCTAAACCCTGCCTGCCTAAATGGACCCCATATAGCCAGGGGGGCAGGGAGTGAGGTGCTGGAAAAGTGAGGATTCTAATATATTTGTGTCTAAATCTCCAGGGACAAGTGGCCGGGAGACGTCATCAAGATGGCGGACTGGACCGGTTGCACAACAATAGAGAAAGTCAACGACTCGTCAGAGAAACGTCACCTGTGAGTCACAAGATGTAACTACACTTTAATCACATAGTCTGTGTACACTGGTATATACCACTATATGGTCACTGTATGGTGGTTATATACAGTCTGCAGAGCCTGTGTACACTGGTGTCTACCACTATATGGTCACTGTATGGTGGTTATATACAGTCTGCAAGGCCTGTGTACACTGGTGTCTACCACTATATGGTCACTATATGGCGGTACTATTGGTCAGTAATAGTGTAGGGGTCTTATTGAGTCAGTTGGGTGGTCATGTTCTGGCGGTATAATCAGGTCTTTATGTAGTAGAGTTATTAGTAATGTTGGTTTTGGAGCAGTATGATAGTGAGATGTAAGGTGAGGTATTTACCCCTTGTTTTATCTAACAGCATGTCCTGGTAAATGTTCGTGGTCAGGGAGGTGGGCAAGGGAGGGGGGGGGGGGTTTGGGGCCCCGACCAAAAGTTTACTTTGGGGCCCTGGCTTCTCTAGTTACGCCCCTGGCTGCTAACATTAGGAAGCTGTTATAGATACAGCTATGCGCAGCAGCAGTGGAGGACAGCTAGGTAAGTAGTCATTTTTTTTCTTTTTGGAACCACCCAGGCCCAATGATATAGCATTTTCTTTTACTGGACAACCCCTTTAAACACAACCTGATGTTTAGTAATTAGATGTTTCCTCTCCAATGTTGAAATTCTTGGGAGGCATGACCAAAGGGGTGTGGCTCAAGATGCTGCCCTCAAAAATGCCAAACCTCTTTAGTCACCTGATCTCCTGGGCTGGACACAGCACTTTTTCCTGTGTGTGCAGACACAGAATTGCTTACTGTCATTCAACACCTAATGTAGAACTGAAGGAAGCCCACAAAAAAATGTAATGAAACAGTTACAAAAGACCTGAACTAAGGGAGGTCGATTATTTAGAAAATATATTTTTTCTCCACTGGACAACCCCCTTTTAGACTTGAAGATTAAATTGGATCGTGTGTGTTGTTAAACAACCGACCCATCTCTTTTTAATATCATATAATATATCTAACATAATATATTCTAAAGGAAGATGAGAACCTAAGAGTGCTTCGAGTATAAAAATCATATACAAAAAAACCCCACAGAAAATAGAATTTTGAAACCTAGAAACATAGACCTCTATATTTTCACAGTATAGAACATGAATTCGAGAAGGTTAAAGGGGTCGTCCGGGAGTTACAAAAGCTCGTTGGTTCGCTGGGGTATGATTAGAAATAGAAAAAAAATTAGCCTACTCACCTCCGTGACGCTGCCGTTCCATCCCAGTGGCCGCTGGTACATCCCAGCTGCACAGGGAACGTCCATCGTTCATGTGCTCTGTGCAGCCAATCACAGGCCAGAGCGGTCATGTGCACCTGACGTTGTGGCCTGTGATTGGCTGTACAGAGCACATGAACGATGGATGTTCACAGTGCAGCCGGGATGTACGGGACAGTCACCAGGACGGAATAGGAGAGTCATGGAGGTGAGTGTACTTCATTTTTTTTTCTAATAATGCCCCAGTGGACCAACAAGCTTTTGTGAGTCCCGGACAACACCTATACTGTGTAATGAAAGAATGAAAGGTTGGTAATGGATAACAAGACTGAAAGAGACCAGCGCCACATATGTTATACATTATAGGCAAGGTGCCTTTATTTGTAAAAGCCAAATTTTAGTGTTCATGCGGATGAGTATGTAACGTACATGACTGGTTTGTTTTAATGCAGCACCACCTAGTGTTTGCTATATGGAACAGCTGCCTCCTGCCGTTTCCCTCTTACTCTACAGAAGTTATTTGGGATTTAATATCAAGTGGAATGAGTGTGAATGAGTTTGGCTGCATCCCTGCGTTATCACCTCTAGTGATACAAACATGCAGCCTACATGTGTCTCCAATGACATAGACGTCTGATTTACAACAAATTGGTACATTCTTCCTAATCATTACCAGAGACGGAGGAACAGACTAAAGACTTGAAATTCAAGAACACCACATGACTTGAAAAGCCTCGCTGTACTGAACCTGCCGCTTCTCATATTCATATCGGCAAAAAGGTAACTGGAGAGTGAAAGTAATCCATCACAGACAGAAGGGGTGACTGGCTAATATGTGCCGCAAGCAAGATCGAATATGTATGTTCTGCCTGTCCATGTGTCATAAATAAGGAGAATCCAATATCAGTAGCAGACTACGAGCACTAAAAACTATCAAAAAGGACAGTTATTTTTAGAAAAGCGTTTCTGCTACTTAGAATACATGAAAAAATTTTGAGGTCCTTAGTTCACATTTTTGATCAAAACTGATTAAACCCACCTGCCAATCAACAAGGGGACCTCAATACAGGTGGGAACCTACAATAATGTTACCTCTCGCGGTGTCTGCCCCCTCTTTGGTTTTCCTGCACTCCACCCACCTTCACAGGTTTTTAAATCAAAGCAGAGTGACTTGAAGCTGGAGTCTTCTCTCTCTGAACAGGCACCAATAGAGGTATCAATAGAGTAAGTTCCCACTCGTATTGAGGTCACCTTGCTGATTGGCAGGTGGGCTTAAGCAGCTTTGATCAAAAATGTGAGCCAAGAACCTCAACATTTTTTCATGTATCCTAAGTAGCAGAAATGCTGCTCCAAAAATTCCTTTTGATTGTTTTAGTGCTAGTAGTGTGCTGCTGCTATTGGATAGTGTTTGTATGTTCCTGCCACACCAGTGTGCACCTATGCTCATTTAAAAAAAAAAAAAAAAAATGTGGAAGTGCAGACCAAATATTGTTTTAATGAATAAGGAGAGTCATGAACAATATTCCAAAAAGACAAAAAAAAAGGAAGAAGCATCCAACGGGTTCTGAAAATTTTTAAAAATTGGTTTATTCTCCAATCCACAGAAATGGGAATAAAGCTATTTTTTTTCACTACCTATTGGATGCCGCTTTCTTTTTTTTGTAATTTTGGAGTGACCTTTTGGCTCCTCTTTCAGGAGCTTAGAACCTTTCTACTGCCAAAAAATGTTTACATTTTTTTCTGTATTAGGCTATGTCTACACTGCAGTGGACAAAAAACGACCTGAAAACGAATTACTAAAAACGTTCATGAAGCCGAGTTTTTTGGAGCGTTTTTTGGAGTGTTTTTTGGGGCATCTTTGCTCTGTTTTTTAATATATGCACAAATTAAGCCATTGGATGTAAACTACACCCTACAGGTGGTCACTTCCTTTAGATCACTGTAGCCATTGTGAGCACATTGTCCTTTGTGAGCTGCTGCGTGCTACTAATTTATTAAATTTTCCACCAGATTCTTGAACCAAAATCCACAAAAACCCACATTATCTTTGTATACAGCAAGATAATTTTATTAGCATCAAAATCTGTAAAGAAAAGGATTTTCGTGCCAAAATCCCAAAAAACGCATTATTTTTAGTGTCAGAAGCAAGATCACTTTATTAGCGCCAAAATTTTTAAAGATATTGATCTTGGCGCCAAAATCCGTAAAAAAACTATTTTTTGGTGTCAAAAGCTAGATCACTTTATTAGCGCCAAAATCTGTAAAAAAAAATAATTTTACTGCCAAAAAACGTAAAAAAAACGGATTGCGCCAAAATCCATTAAAAAAGTATTGTTGGCGTCAGAGGCGAGATAACGTTGTTAGCGCCAAAATCTGTAAAAAAAATTATTTTAGTGCCAAAAAACGTAACAAAACGGATTATTGCGCCAAAATCCGTAAAAAAAAGGTATTTTTGGTGCCAGAAGCGAGATAACGTTATTAGCGCCAAAATCTGTAAAAAAAATTATTTTAGTGCCAAAAAACGATTCTTGCGCCAAAATCCGTAAAAAAACATATTTTAGCATCAGAAGCGAGATAGCGTTATTAGCGCCAAAATATGTTAAGAAAAGGATTTAAGCATCAAAATCTGTAAAAAAAAAGCAGGTTCTGATGCCAAAATCTGTAAAAAACTTATTTTTAGCGAAAAAAATATGAATTGCGCAAAAATCGTTAGCGACCAAAGCATGATCATTTTCTTATAAAAGGTACAAAAGAGGACACAGCAGACCCTTGTATGCAAATTTGATAAGATATAACCTTTGTTACACCCATTATAGGTGGTATTTGGGTCTCCTGGGAGGGTTTTCATTGAAAAATCGTGGCAAAAAAACGCCGCAAAAACGTGCCAAAAACGAACCAAAAGACGTCCGGCGCTTTACATAGACTCCTGTAGTAAATTTTCTGCCCGGCTGTGGTGTTTTTTAGAACATGTTGCAAAATACGACAAGTAAAACAAACGAGCAGAAAAAAGAAGCTCAGTGTAGACAGCAGGAGGGTTTTACAATAGAAGTCTATGGGAGATGATTACAGTCGTTTTCCAGCGTTTTCCGAAAACGAAAAACGCTGAAAAAACTGACGTTTTTCTGTGCAGTGTAGACAGAGCCTTAGTGTTGTTGGTATCTGCTCTAGAATTAGTCATGCAAAACATGTTACTATATCAATAACCTGGGTAGACGACAGGGGTCTGGAAAAAAACAGAAATGAGGTCCTACTTCATGAGGACCTTGAGTAACAAGTGGGAAAATCTGTTTCCCTACATATTCTTCTCAATTTCTTGTTCCACCCATCCATTTCTACTGACCCCGTGAGAGTATGTTCAATTCTGGAATTTACTCAGCGTGAAAGTTGACTCGGAATCAGCGTCCAATCAGACTGCAATGCTCATTTCATTGTTTCCCACGTAAAATTCACGTAGTTAACACGGTGCAGATTTTTTTTTTCAGCGCTAAAAAAACCTCTTGAAGTGGATTCTGCATTGAAATGCCCATAGGAAACAATGGAGATTAGCGTCTTATTCACATCACACAAATTGTGGCGAGGATTGGACGTGGAACTGACTCAGATCCGCACCTAAAATTGTCCCAAAAAGCGTTCAAAAAACCATACTTCAAAACTGCCTCTAAAATCATCATCAGAAAATGCAAATCCTCGTCTGAAATCTGCGCTTACTGGGTTTCAGAGGAAGATTCAATGATTGAATTTTCAGCATCCAAATCAGCCATGTGAACGCAGCCCATTGCAGCCATACAGGAGAAGAAAAAGGCGGCTGCTCTCTTTGAGGAACGGTGTCAAACCTGTCCGTACATTGGGTCCAATAAAGTGAAGGGAACCAAGCTACACCACCACAAATACACAAGATCTGATTTAGGAAGTATAACTAGTAGCTACCTCACAAAGTGTGGATGCAGGCTCACTCGAGGGTTGATTGCTCCCCTCAAAAACCACATCCATCCAGCACATGAGCAAATGTGCAGCACACCCAGAGAACGGTAATTTTAATGCAAGAAAATTTTTGTGTTTTTTTTGTGTTTTTTTTTTTTTAGAACAATGTCCTCAAATCACAAAACACGCTGGTGGATTAATCAGTATAACATACGATTTCAAAATAGAGTAGAACAAAATGCAACATTTCCGGTCAGAATTACCCTTCGTCCAGCATGCACAAACAGGATATGGGTCCGAAAACAAGGCTCCTTTTTAGAAGAGCACAAGTAGGACCGAGTAAGTGACAGCAGTGAAATAACACAAGTGGCATGATGTTTCAATGGAGTCATTTACTAGGTCCTGCTAAAATCTGTCTCCAGATCCATCACCTTATGGAGGGGTATCAGGTTACAACGGTCTAAAGAAGTCTATGGAGAAGGCGGGAGGGAACAGGAGATAGCTGCAGAATAGGACACTGCTGCTATTGCGGAGGATACAATATTGCATTATAGGAGAGAAGGATCTCCTCTTTTGTTTGTGTCTAGTATATGGGAGACATCAAAGTAGTTAGTCTCCATGCAATAACTTAGGGACTAATTACATTCAGATATGGTGCATGCAGAGGAGAAACTGGTGCAAGATGCCATATTCAAGTTACAGTACGTAGGGCGACATGTATGAACGGGGCTGCGCCAGAAGTCTAGTGTCTTTTCAGCCCGAAAACTAGCGCCATTCGCTCTATTTTTAAACAGGCGCACTCCAATATTATGCGCATTACAAGGCGCCCGCGGCACTTTGTAATGCGCCTGAGATCGGGGGCGTGCTGGAAGCGTGTCGCACTACAATCGTACAAAGCTACATATTACTGCTGGAACAGGTAGACAAATTTAAAACTGGTTTACCTGAGCCAGAATTGTCGCTTTGCAGCTAGAAAGCGCTAAATCTATGACCCGCAGTAGAACAGGTTCATAGATTCAGGCGATATTCTACGCTACTAGTGTGTGCAAAAAAATGGCGCCTGGGCGCTAAAAATCAGCCATGTCTCCCATAATGTCCAAAAACAGCGCAAATCCTCATGTATACTCATACTTATCCTGAAAAGTTTGTTGAAAATGTAGTGACCGTTGGTAAAGGAGGCGAATGTGGTGACCTTTCCCTTCCCCATTCTATGTAAACTACAGCTTGTCATCCCATCCCACTGAAATTGCAGTACTAAAGTACAATGTGCACATATATAGTAAAATGAATTAAGAGCGGGGAAAAAAATGGCATCGCTTTAAGAACATGTTGCGTATTTGAAAACTAGTTTTTATTCTGTTACAGTTTTGCTCCCGATTATTCAGCAGATTTTATCCATTGTTTTGTGAGGGAACGCCGCAGCAAGTCCTTATGCACCATGCGGTTTTCCTAAGGACTTAACAGTTGATTTTTATAGAGTTTGCTACTGACAAGGATCCTGGTGGTCACAGCGTGGTGCATTTACAACATTATTTTTTCCCCCTAGTTTACCCCAATTAAATGTAATAGGATAGTAAAAAACACAACGTAAAATTTTCAAAAAAGAAAAGTAACAGTAACCGTTCGAATAATGAAATGTAAAACGTCTTCTGAGCAGAGTTTGCTTTGGACTTTTGGATGAGAAAAAAAAAATATCTGCTCAATGACTTTCAGTCTCACCAGTAGTGGAGCGGAGTTCATGTGAGGAGATCCAGATAGACTGAAATTTTAGTGGGGTCTGAGTACAGAAGTAGAATTTAAAAGGCAACCTGACTTCTGGACCGGCTGCATGTGCAGGGGTGTACTTAAAACACTGCAATACATTTTGTGCCAGTAATAAAATATTGGAATCGATGCCCAACTCTGCTATTTTAATGTTCATATAAATCGGAGAAAATTCTGCCAAGCTGAAAACGCATATATTTCTAAGCTATAGAAACGTTCTTGTGTGAAATCATGAGGACAATAGGGAGATGAACGTTTCTCATACAATGGAATGTGGCCTCCGAACAGGCGCGACTTACCTTTAATAAAGCCCAGCACAGGTTTTATGTAGAGAACACATCATAGTGGGCTTTTATTTCGGAGGACTTGGAAGTGGTCTGCGAGCAGCATTCACTTTTTATGAACAAAGCCACGCAGGATTTTTTTTTTCTGTTAAAAACTCCATAGAAACAGGAAAACAGATGGCAGCAGGTGAGAGCATCTCGAAGGGCATTAGGAGCCAGGAAACACACATTGTGGGGCTTTGCCAAATACATGCTTAGTATCCTGTAGATATTTACACACAGAGCAGAAATGGGCCCAGTTGCCACCACCGTGCCAGCAAAAGATTTAGATTTTATTTAGTAGACGTTTCTGAACACAGATCTTGGCTTATATTGTTTAAAGGGCACCTGCCAGGTGGTTTAGGCTGCCCTATCCGAGAGCAGGATGGGATACAGGGAGTGAAGCTGAGCTCTGTGATATATAGGGTTATATGATAGAAGAGAGAAGCTGGATGCTCATGATCTATAGGCTCTCAGGTGGTGATTTGTTAAAAACTGGAATGATATGTTCATGAAAATCGCTGTGTGGACTCAGGAATACTTTCAGACGTCATTGTCTGAAAACAGTTAGCCGTGCAATCTACAAATGCAAGGTAAAGTTCTTTCATGCATGGTCATATATCAGCACAATCCAAAACTGCTGCCATCATCCCAGGGACAAGGCTGATGTAAAATGGTCCAAGACAAAATGGCAAACTGTCTCTGGCCAAATGAATGAAAATTTTAAGGGAACCTTTCAGGTGTTTTATGCTACACTTTTTGAGAGTAGGCTGTGATAGAGGGAGAGAAGCTGAGCTCTGTGTTATTTAGGGTTATATGAGAGAGAAGTTGAGCTCTGTGATATCTTGTGTTATTTGATAGTGGAGAGAAGCTGAGCTCTGTGATATATAGGGTTATATGATAAGTGCTACCATACTAGTAGTAGCTTTCCATTAGAAGGATTCAAGCGCTCCGGTATTTGTTAAATTGGCTCTAGTGAGCAGTACACATTATACCTTAGGTTATTCTAAAGGTATATTTATTGTGCACATATATACAAACAATTAATTAAAAAGAAAAAAATTAAACAAATGCAATAAAACTTCAATTACAATTAAAACATATAGAATCCTAAAATCCCTAAAGAGGTTTTAGGGATTTTAGGATCCTATATGTTTTAATTGTAATTGAAGTTTTATGCATTGTTTAATTTTTTTCTTTTTAATTAATTGTTTGTATATATGTGCACAATAAATATACCTTTAGAATAACCTAAGGTATAATGTGTACTGCTCACTAGAGCCAATTTAACAAATACCGGAGCGCTTGAATCCTTCTAATGGAAAGCTACTACTAGTATGGTAGCACTTATCATATTAATCCTTGGATCTCCTTGTGCGGAAGAAAAAGTGGATTGAAGTGAACAGCAGCTCTGCGATTTTGCATATGCCTAAAAATGAGTTGTACCATTATATAGTACAACTCGCTCAGGTGAGCAGCTATTGAATTTTTTCACTGGACATTTTAAATTTTACAATATTACACTATTTGTGTGCGCCTTTTTGTCCCCCTACCCTCCCCTTCTGTTTTTCCTCTTTTCGGAGGTTTGATTGCACAAGAAGCACCTATATAGGGTAATATGATAGAGGAGAGAAGCTGAGCTCTGTGATCTATAGGGTTATATGATAGAGGAGAGAAGCTGAGCTCTGTGATATATAGGGTTATATGATAGAAGAGAGGAGCTGAGCTCTGTGATATATAGGGTTATATGATAGAGGAGAGAAGCTGAGCTCTGTGATATATGGGGTTATATGATAAAGGAGAGGAGTGGAGCTCTGTGATATATAAGGTTATATGATAGAGGAGATAATCTGAGCTCTGTGATGTATAGGGTTATATGAGAGAGAAGCTGAGCTCTGTGATATATAGGGTTATATGATAGAGGAGAGGAGCAGAGCTCTGTGATATATAGGGTTATATGATAGATGAGAGGAGGATAGATGTGATATACAGGGTTATATGATAGAGGAGAGGAGCTGAGCTCTGCTGAGCTCTAGTTTTGTTCTGCAGAGCTGTAGAAGTCAGAGGTGTAATAATCTGCAGGATATATCACTATGTGAGAGAGACAGAGGGAAAAAAAATCACCCATCTTTCCCAGAGTCCTGAAGGTCAAATACCCATTCTAGTTACAAAGTATGTAGAGAGAGCAAGAAATTTAGATATACACTATCGAGTTACACTTCGGTTTTCACTTCCAATGATTCCTTATGTTATGTCTACACAGCAAATACTGAAATCCATTGTATTTTGAACGGCATTTTGTCATTTGCTGGGTGCACATAGCATTAGTCTTGGACAGCTGAGAACCTCTCCCTTCCCCCAGCTCACACAGAATGAATTATCACATGCACAGTGTGGGGTGAGTCTGTAGAGAGTGAAGATACTCCATGCAGGGAAGAGAAACACGTCCCTCCATTTCACAAGTTCTGCTTGGCAACCAGCACAAAAGGCTGCCAAATGCTGTAACGAGACAACCTCTTAAAGCAATCCTAACATTTGTCTTCTATTGTTGGGTGCTCTCATGCACATATTCATGTTATTCCTCTATATTGACTTCCCTCTATTATTTACAGTGGGGTCACTTACTTTTGTATTAAACCTTTTCCGGATTTTTTTTTCTTTTACACTTGTCTTAACGTTTTTTTTTTTCTTATTCAATAAAATTATTTTTATTCTAAAGTATTTTATTATAGTGAGGTGTGCACTTTCTATTTGTGCTACTCTTTAATCTTTTTGATTTACTGTCCAGGTACTATGAGTGCTTGATATCTACACCCAGGAAAGCTTCAACGACAGACGTCTACATACAGACACACTGTGATGCGACGTCTCAATGGAACCTTGATGCACACCTCCAGCCGATGCTATACAGCGGCATCCATCCCTTTTTTTTTTTTAACTAGATTGTGTTTTATAGAATAGAGAAGTCTACTTCCCTGCTCCAGACTTTATTTTTAGCAGTACGCAAACATATCCCATAGACCAAAAGGACTTCACGACTCCATTGGAGCCCTATGAAACGATCTCCAAGTACAAAGTAAGCAGAATGTGAAGTAATCAATATCACATAATACAGGACCTCCAAGATTAGAGACACTATCCTAACCTTCAGATAAACAATATGAAGGTCATCCACGGTACAAAAGTTGAGGGACGTGAATTTGGGCTTCGTATAAGTTGAAGTGAAAAATAAACTGTTGATACCAGATCTGAGCAGTTACCTCTGGAGTAGCTCACCTTCCTCCAGGCCAAGTACTTAACCTTAAGCCCCATCAATTCTGTTTCTCTAAAAAAAAAAGAAATAAAAAAAAAATCTCTCCACGGGAACAGAGAAAGAAGCCATAATGGACATTGCGACCATAGAAATTTCTCATGGCATACAAGCAGGATACAGAACTGGAAATTCTGACATTATTTACATGGTAACTGCACTCCTCAGGGGCAGACACCAACAACAGAGGTCTCCAGTGCAGGAATAACATAGGCTCCCTGATTTCTAACTACCGTATATACTCGAGTATAAGCCTAGATTTTCAGCATAAAAAAAATTGAAAAAGCCGTACTCGGCCTATACTCGAGTCACTACCAGCCTTCGGGCACTGCCATGGGCCGGGTGCTGTCGGCAATCTCTTCAACTGTATTGCTCCACAATAGGACTCCGGAAGGCCGCAGACCTGCGGCCTTCTCGAGTTTTCTCATTTTGTCTTGCATAGTTGAGATCTACCTATAATGTCAAGCTGCTTGCCTATTGCAGATTCAGTCTTCCCAGCCTGGTGCAGGGCTACAATTTTGTTTCTGATGTTGACAGCTCTTTGGTCTTCACCATAGTGGAGTTTGGAGTGTGACTGTTTGAGGTTGCGGACACGTGTCTTTTATACTGATAACGTTCAAACAGGAGCCATTTCGACAGGTAATGAGTGGAGGACAGAGGAGCCTCTTCTTTCCAAATCTTTCCAAACCAGACAATGATTTTCTGGATTTGTTTTCTCATTTCGTCTCCGATAGTTGAGATCTACCTATAATGTCAATTACAGGCCTCTCTCATCTTTTTAAGTTGGAGAATTTGCACAATTGGTGGCTGATTAAATACTTTTTTCCCCATTGTACCTGCCTATGTAATTTTGTTGGTATCCATTTTTATTTTTGAAATTTACCAGTAGCTGCTGCGTTTTCCACCCTAGGCTTATACTCGAGTCAATAAGTTTTCCCAGTTTTTTGTGCCAAAAGTAGGTGCCTCGGCTTATATTCGGGTCGGCTTGTACTCGAGTATATACAGTATATGGTGCAAAAGCTTTATCCGTCCCTGAGCTTGCCCGACTAGAACTTGCTGTGAAGTCATAGGTCGTTACCCGACTAATGATGTCACAACATCCTATCAGCCTACAATCTATTGGTGATGTCACAGCAGCCTGCCTGACAGAAATGTATTGTCTGACAATGTTGCAGCAGCTTGCCCGCCTTATGTCACAGCCAGAAAAACTTACTTGTTAGAATACAGAGTCTTTCCTAGAAAGATCCGTCCAGGTGCAATGGAATTGATCAACTCGTTACAAAACAGCAAGCAAGAGCTAACATGGGACTTGCCGTTTTAAATAAATCAAAAACTTTTAGTTAGTTTCCAAAAGATCCTTTATATTTGCCTATTCGTCCAAAAGGTAAAAGATTGCACTTGCTACAAAAAATACACACTCAGATCTAGGAAAATATACATGAATAACAAAAAAACAGGACTACGCGTTTCACAAGGCTCATATCTTGCTTCTTCAAGCCTCCCTCAGGACCTGAGGAAGTGAGGTATGAGCCTCGTGAAACGCATAAAAAAGAGAATCAGCATCATCCAGCTCATCGATAGTGTCTCTGGGCCAAGAAAATTGCCAAACTGCGTCATGTGAGGCCCTGACAGCTGGAAGAATACAAGATGAAGTTTTTCCATCCATTCCAAAGCCAAGAGGTGACGTCCAGGCAAAGTATCTGGGTCAACAAGTTGGCTCATCACACTCACTATCAGTTCTGACATGACAGACACAGCAGTGGAGGTGGCTCACATGCTTCGTAAGAGTGAGATCATAGACAGCAAGCACTGGGCAACACACATTACACAGGTCTGGAGTGGTGGCCCAAAAAAAGGTGAAGAAGTCTCGACTTCAATCTCGTCATAAGAAGCGTTGCCTTGAGTTTGCAAAAAAGAACAAAAAATTGAAGATTTGATGAGATGAAAGTCAATAGAGCGGGGTCTGATGGGCACAAATGAGTTCGGAAGAATCAAGGGAAAAGGGGGCTAATACATCAATTGAAGAAACTGTCAAGTTTGGTGGAGAAACTCTAATGATATGGGGGATGTTTCACAGCCAAAGATGTTGGATACTTGACCAAGATCGATGTTGATCTCAATGCTGAGCTATATGTGAGTATCCTACAAGATGAGTTACTTCATATACTCAAGTACTATGGTTATGAAAAGGATAACATAGTGTTCCAACAGGACAACGACCTGAAGCAGACGTCAATGTTGGAGAAGCAATGGTTCAATGACAATGAAGAAGAGTTGTTGGATTGACCCCAACAGTCCCCAGACCTCAACCCAATCGAACACTTGTGGGTAGAGTTGAAGAAAAAGCTGTATACGTACTGAGTCGACCACTCTGCACCAACATTGGGAACGTGTAGAAGAGACCTGGGATTAGATTTTGGTCAAGACATGCTTGAATCTGATCCAGAGCATGACACGAAGAATTCATGCAGAATTGAAAGTCAAAGGTGGATTTATCAAATGCTAATAAAATAATAAACATTAACATTTTTATTTTTAGGAGCAAATCAGTAACAATGCAGTTACAGGACAAGAAACTGCAGAACTAAGAATATGCTAAATACTTATAAGTCAAATGTATGTATACGATAGCTAAGAGGATTGTCTATAAAATGATGGTAGTCTCACGTTCAAAGATGTAGTGGATAGTGAGATATGGAGTCAAAGTCACAAGTTCAAAACATTGTTACCATTTTGCTTGTCAGTGTCTGTTCTACTTAAATAGCTTGTTTATTGCATCATAAGGTGATAAACAGCCTGATGTTACCATTTTACTACAGTAAAGATATTTAAACATGCATCATGTATGAGGGAGTGGGAGTCAGTTAGAAAAATTGAGGAGTTGGAGCTTTGGCTTACTGACTTCACAGTCCTGCATATAGCACCCCTCTACGGAAAATTCAGCCTACTCCATACCTCTTTTTGTCCACTTTTCTGCTTTGGATGAGGCAGTCGCCTACCCGTCGTCCCGGCCCTGGTGCTAAACCAGTGCTGTGGCCTCTATATTCTGAAAACAGAACTCCACAAATGTTATATAGTATTCATCAATGTAGATGTTTTATTGACTTGTCTGTAAGTATGATTATGTAAAACTACTGCCTATTAGACTTATATGGGCACTACAATAGAAAATTATTGTAGTTTGGTGATTTACAGTAACCTACTTGGTACCAATGTTCATATTTAGCACTGTAAAATTAAAGAGATGTACAAAAAAAATCCTAAACTTGGCCCCTAATTGTATGATGTAACAAAAAAACTAACATTTGTAAAAATATATTTACCATTTTATTCATTTTTTCCCATATATAGCGCCATCATATTTCACACTGCTGTACAGAGAATTTCATTATTTCCATTGGTCTGTCCCTATTGGAGTTCACAAGCTAAATTCCAGATTAACCTATCTGTTTTTGTTATTTTGAAGTGAGGAAGCAACCGGAGGAACCTGCGCAAAGACAGGGAGAACATATGAACTCCTTACAGTTCTGGTCTTTGTTGGAACTGAACCCAGCACCCCAGCCCTGCAAGATAAGGCCGGGTTCTCCCGGCCTACTGCGTAGCGTACAGTACACACGATAATCGCCTTCATCGTGCTGCTAAAATTATGAGCTTAATTTCAACAACGACAACTACAATAGCCCCGAAGCAGATTTCCACCTTCTATATAAATAGATTACGTCTTGGATACGCTTTGAAAAAATTTAGAGACGTCCACAAAGTCCCCAGCATGAAATACGCGTTGTGTGACTGAAGACAAAAATGTTACATTGTGCTTTTTGAGCAGTGCGGGGTACATTGTTTGGGACATATTTCGGCAAAATTATGCAAAAATTACGTCCCAAAAGACACAATGTGACAACCCCCCTAGGGGTGTGTTTAAACAGTGTATTTGAAATACTTATTTTGGTGCGTATTATGTTCCGAGATATGTACCAAAATACGGATTTAACAATTGTTCAGTCAGATCTCACCGATTTCAATGTAAAATACATAGTCGTTCAACCGATACGTATTTTACATACGTAACTGTATTGCGTTTTGCGGCTGCATACAAAGAAGTGGCATGTCAATTCTTGTTCCGTTTTACGCATGTGGAGTCCCCATAGGAAACAAAGGGCTGCATTTTTGGAGGCTAAAAAAAAGGATCCAAATAGGTACCACACCTCCTGGTACGTATTTACATGCCCAAAATATGCATTGGGACCACATTTGAATGTCTGTGTTATGTCTGTTAATTTAAAAAAAAAAACTTAGTAAAATACGTATCAGAGAAACTAATCCAAACGCGCATCAAAAACCATGACAGACGCGTATTTGGAAATGCTTTTTGGATGCAGATTTTGGGCGACATGTATGAAGCTCGCCACGTCGGGGCGCATCTTTTTGCCAGTTTTCCGGCGAAATTTGCGCCTGATTTATTTCGGCGCCGGGGTGTGCTCATACATATCATGTAAAGTCCGCCACGCCTCACCAGTGTGTGGGGCGCAGTGCGGGGACATGGGCACAGTGCAGGGCTGCGCCGAAGATTTGCCGTCCGAGGAGGTGCGCTCATACATGCGGGTAAAAGTTCACCGCGCCTCGCCAGTGTGTGAGGCGCAGTGCGGGACTTAGGCGCAGAAGGGACTGCGCCGAAGATGTGTTCCGATTCGAGACAGGCTGGAAAACAGCGAGAAATCATTAAAGATGTCCGTGTGGAATATGAATCAAAAAATCGCCTTTATAAAGGCGTAAAACATTCTCTGAAAAAGAGCTCAAGCCTTCTAAAAAAATACATAAATAAAATCACTTTCCAAACATCAAGAACGGCGCTACATCGGGAATTAGGATCTTGGAAATTGCCGGGAAATACAGTAATTCAAATTCTGTAAGCTATTCTGATTGGCTGGTTTCTGCCGACCAATCAGAATAGGAGCGACAGTGAACCATTAAAACCTATGGAGAAGTTTGGACCAATCAAAATCAAAGGCGGGACAGTTCAAAATACAGTAAAAATGCAGAAAAGAGCCGATTGGTTGAACTAGCGGGGGCTTGGCTATCTCGGCCAATAAGAGCGCGAGCTACTTGTCCCATTGTAGTCAATAGAAAGATCGGGGCAATGAAATCTCGGCTCTCAGTATGATTAAAAAAATCGTTTTTATTAGGTGTAAAATATTCTCTGTAAAAGAGCTGAAACCTTCTATAAACATGAATCAATCAAATCCCTAACAACGCGTTTGTTGCCGAGACCGGCGCTACAACAGGAATTGGGATATAGAGAATTGCCGGGGAATACAGTAATTCAAATTGTTTAAGCTCTTCTCATTGGTCGGCGGGAACCAACCAATCAGAATAGGAGCGACAGGGAACCATTATAACCTATGGAGAAGTATGGACCAATCACATGAGAAGGCGGACAGTTCAAAATACAGTAAAAAAAAGGCAGAAAAGAGCTGATTGGTTGAGCCCAGGCGGCAGGTATGAATCCACCAATCATATGTAGTGCATCTATTTTGAATGGAGAAAGAAGGGCGCGATAGGAGGGCGCCCTAAAAGTTATTACTGTCTATGGGAAATATTCTAGGACTGTGATTGGTTGAGGGAAGAGGGGCTCGTCCTGCTTAGCCAATCAGCGACTGAGCTACTTTCTCATAGAGTTCTATGGGAAAAAGAAATGCAAAGCGAGCTCTGTTTCTGATTGGCTAATTTAAAAAAGGCGCGGTTATTTGAACCAATGGGAGAGCGAGCGACGCTCTTATGGGTTTTCTAATGCAATCTGGAATAAAACTGTACATGGCCGAAATCAAATGATAATACTCCCGAAGTTGTACCGATCTGTATATAAAATGAACAATAATATGGGGGTAACGAAAAAAAAACATTAATTCAATAAATTCATTTCTTTATTTTCGTTACACCCATACTATTGATCCTTGGCTAACGAAAATAGCTCGAAAGTAGCTCGCGCTCTGATTGGCCGAGATAGCCAAGCCCCCGCTAGTTCAACCAATCAGCTCTTTTCTGCATTTTTACTGTATTTTGAACTGTCCCGCCTTGGAATATGATTGGTCCATACTTCTCCATAGGTTATAATGGTTCACTGTCGCTCCTATTCTGATTGGCTGGCTTCTGCCGACCAATCAGAATAGCTTACAGAAATTGAATTACTGTATTTCCCGGGAATTTCCAATATCCTAATTCCTGATGTAGCGGCAATCTGGATTTTTGGAAAGTGATTTTATTTTTTTTGATTAGGCTTGAGCTCTTTTTCTGATAATGTTTTACACCTAATAAAGGCGATTTTTTTTGGGAATCATACTCCATGCCGCACGGAGCAGAGAGCCAAGATTTATGTTGCGATCTTCTATGCTTCCTCTCATGTTCCGTTCTTGCTTCACTTCACCTCCGCTGGATCATTTAGACCAGAATCAACCAGGTCTGCCTGTCGAAGCTGCCGAGTGCTGCAATGCGCCGCACTTTGCCGACTCCCGATCGTACATGCCTCGGAGATTTCGAGCTCGCCGCGTTCCGCCCACACTGCGCCCATTGCCCGCCCCTTCATGCGAGGCGCATATGAAAGTGGCGAACGCTGCGCCTAACATCGCATCCCTGCGTCCGACAGCGGATTCGGGCCGGTGAGGCGCAGGTTATGCCAGAAAACAGGCGAAAAGCCTGTTCATACATGTCGCCCTTTGTACTTATTTCAATATGTTAATTTACATATTGAAAAAACATATCAGATGCTTTGTGAACATACCCGAACAGTACTAACCATTGAGCCACCGTGCCGCACTCACCTTTACTAACCCTTTTAACCTTTTCCGATCTAATAAAATTTTGGTGTCCGTCCACATATACCCTATTAAATTTGCCAAAAATTGGTTATTTTCAAGTCAAACAACTGTTAGGCTAAGTTCACACGTGTGGGACTTTTGGCGCGTACTCCCGCGGGCGGGGGGGGGGGGGGGGGGGCGGCAGCCACCCACGCCCCATAGACGTTCATTGCTAGCGGCGTGTATTCACCACTAGCAATTGACATGTCATTTATCTCCCCAGGTGTATAATTGTACGCCTGGGGAGAGGAGGCGGAATCCATGAGAACTGTGGATTGCCGTAATGACTGGGGCGCATTTTGCTCGTATTTGAGCTAAGTACGCGGCGAAATGCGCCCCAGTTTAAGTCATGTGAACATAGCCTTTTTGCCTAAAACAATCAAATACACATTTGTCAGTGTCACATGAACTTCAAATAATCATCATAAACAGTTGTGTGTCAAAAATATTCGGAAAAGTCATACCATTTACTCTCCTGGCCGGCCTGCTTATAGTCTGTGATACTGTAGGATACAGCAAACACCTATTATTTTGGGATTGGACTTTCCTAGTGTTTTGCTTTATATTATATGCGCTATCTTAGTCCAGGAGCGCTCGTATACTCCTTTAGCATTAGCAATTTTGAAGCAACTATCGAGCTTTCCTGTATGATACAGTTCGAAACATTTTTTCAGGCAAAGTTTTGGTTTTCTTGAACACGTCTCATAGTAGAACACAGTTCTTCTCCCACCTTGAGCTTTTCTGTCTCTCCATACTGCACAGTCTTTTGCCTTGTTGCCTTCGATCAATCAATAAAACGCAGCTTCTTGTTGAGTCTTTCCAAAATATCCTGGGTGGAGGGTCAACCACGACTTTCGCCTTTGTTACGCACATCGCTGGCCAGTTGAATGAGGAGTTTCTCACGGTACTGCAGATGTTCCCTAGTTGGTTCCTTGTTCTGTTGTGTGCACAAGTTATACAGTATATAACGGTTTACTACTCAAATGTCAAGACTCCACCATTTCAGACTTTTTCTGGCAAAGTTGTACAATGTACACAGGTGGTCGGCCCCATCTCCAGCTCCCGTCGTCGAACTCTAGTCAATGATGACTGTAGTCTTGTCTATAGTGCCAGTTTGTCCTCTTTTGGAACGTCTCTGCACTGTCTGTACATCTGCATCGTGCCAAGTTGACAATCTCAGAATTTGACGGTCATCTTGCCACCAAAACATCAAGACATTTTGGGAATGAATTGTCTATGCGACAACGTCAAACAACGGAACTCCAAAGAATACATATGCCAACCCATGTCTGCCTACTAAATAAAGCAAAGCAGCAAGACACACTGGCTACCCGTTTCGTCACATGCCAAATGACATAGGAGCCCATACTGTGACGGCGGTAAAATGTCACATGGCACTGGAGATAGGATTGGAACGGTATTTTTTAAATGTCACATCCTACTTGGCAAAGGATAGGAGAAGGTTAATCTACAGCGGACCCAGCACTGAAGCTCCACCAGTCACTCAGGCGTGTATTCAGCTCAGCATGTGACCACTGCAGCTACTCCATGGTTTCAGTGGTCACTTATTGTTCCATTGACATCACTATTTGCATTCTAATTGGTGGTGAAATGAAAAGGGTTTTTTTTTTTTTTTTGCTATTTTTTACAACTGGAGTTTATTTTTAAATGTTATGATTAGACAACTCTTTTAAATAAATCTTACAATGTTACGTGTGGTGGAGCATGGGTATGCCTGGGCACCAGGGCTGTGGAGTCGGACTCCCAAAATGTATAATTAGTTGTTCCAGTTAGTGCGATGCAAGGCAAAGAGCAAGAGGACTTGGGTCCTGCCAGTGCTGCTGCTCCCATATCTTCAGCCTCATCACATGAGGAGTGTAATTGATGACATGGAGCAGGCAAAGCGCTGCCCCAGGGGAAAAGATTCTGCTCCCAGGGCAAACAGATTTCAGCAAAAATTTTCACCTGTTTTCAAAGAAGTAGAAGAGTTCAACCATTCATCAAAACTGCCTGTGGCTGAGGCAATTCCTTTCTACCCTGATATTGTTAGAGATGTTGCCCCTGTGGTCACTGCTTTGCCCCCAACCCAAATTAGTGTAGAGAGGCCGTTCTCTAGCCTGGAAATAATGAGCTCAGATGTGAGGTCATGTATGCAGGATCTGTCGGAGACAATACTATTTCTCAGAACAAATTCAGAGACTCCACAAATGTTCCTGCAGTGTTTTGCATATTTACAATTTTTTGTGTTCTAAAGTCATATCCAATAAATATATTTTACACTGAAAAACAAAATGGTAACAATGTTTTGAACTTGTGACTTTCAGGCTCCATATCTCTCCATCCACTACAGCTTTGTACATGAGGCTACTGTAATTTTATATACAGTCCTCTTAACAATCTTATATATAAATTTGACTTGCAAGTATTTAACATCTGCTTAGTTCTGCAGATTCTTTCCTTTAACTGCAGTGTTATTGTTTTACTCCTAAAAATCTCAATGTTAAGTTTTCGTATGTTGTTAGTATTTGGGAACTCCAACTTTGGTTTCCAAGACTGGCTGATTCCGTCTGGGCTCTGGCTCAGACTCAAGCATATCTTGACCAAAATCTGATCCAGGTCTCTTCTACACATTGCCAATGTTGGAGCAGACTGGACTTGGATACAAATACAGCTTTTTCTTCAACTCTACCCACAAGTGTTCAAAAGATCAAAATATTGTTACCCTTTTGCTTATCATTGTCTAAATAGCTTGATTATTTTATCATAAGGTAATAAACAGCCTGATGTTACCATTTAAGTTATGCGCCATGTATGAGGGAGTCAGGAGTCGGAGGTTTGGGAAATTGAGGAGTCGGGGCTTTGGCTTGCTGACTCCACAGCCCTGCTGGGCACATAATACCAGAAGCCAAGACTCGAAGCTCCTGCAGGACAATGTATAATCTATAGTAGTGCCCTCCAAATTCCATGTGCCATTTATAATACTGGCATCATCTTATGTGGCAAGGGAACTTTAGAACTCCCTCAGGCAACAGGACCCAGGTGCACGTGATACCTCTGAACTTCTTTAAAGGGCCACTTTCATCAGAAAAGAGTATTTTTGTTCAAACCAACATTCCTGCGAAACAATTTTTTTTTATAGAATTTTTGGCAGTATTTTATTTCAGCAGTCCTATGCAATTAAAAATTACATATAAAATATTGCACTTCTCCAGCTGTGAGATGAAACTTCTGAAAGGCAGGGCAGACTAGTCTCACTTTACTTCACCTGCTGCTTTTCTCTATATAGTGTCTTTACAAACAGTAGGTAATGACAATGATTGCTCCACTGTTCTCCCTGCAGGGTTAGATAAAATAAATCTCGACCACCAAGTCATTAGGCAATGACCAGCAATACATGAAAGGAAAATAGGGTAATCTTTTCCAGCACTGTGAGGGGGTTTCTTCACACCTATCAGGTTTTGCTGATAATACTTACACCTCTCAGGTCAAAGCCAACCTGAAAGAAGGACCAGCAAGCAATCCTGTCGCTGCTGTGCTACCAGAGCTCACAGAAAGGAAGCCAGAGAGAGTAATGTACATAGGGGAATACAAAAAAACCCCCCCCAAAAAAAAACCCACTTAAATTAAAATATATAATTCAAAAGTCGCATATGTCAATAGAAAAATTTTGATGAGATCACCCCTTTAAATACCTCTTTGGAGAATGCCAAGATGGCAGATGTTTGGACGCTACATACTGCTGCAAAGCATCATGGTCCAGCTATAGTTACACTCAGATGATGGCAGCAAACATACATAACCATATGAGTGGAAAGTTTCTCTGTATTTTTGTGCCACTGCACTGACTTTTTGACTTTTCACTGTGTCTGGTAACTATCAGGCTCAACAGTACAACATTACATCACCTCCTCCATGAACGCAATGTCCTAACCTTATGTAAGACCAAATAAGTGCAAAAGGCTAAACATATGCGCTAAAGCCGGGCCAGAGCTGAGATTTCAACATGATTCCCAGAACTTCCCCTAAAAGAACACACCAAGACCATTTGCATTCGGGCCCAAGCGGTCTGCTTTGGATGGAACATCAAAGAGGACTATTAATTTACAACCAGGAATTTTGTTTTGTAGAAGATTCCGACAACTGGATTACACAGTGATGATATGTCAGTGGAAGGAGCTTCCCTGTCTGGGATAGAGAACAATCCTCATAGTTATAAATAAGGAAGGAGCTGTGATGGAGACTGCTCCCGTTGTGACGTCTCTCGGCCAAATACCGAGGCATCAATTTTGCTATTTGGAAGTTCGTGGAAAATGTGACGCTTCCCGTGAGATTTGGAAGGAAGGTTGCAATAAATTTTTTGTAAATATGTATCACAAAAATATTAAACAGAAAGCTGGAACTTCCAAAAGTACATATTCATACACACACGGTCAGACTAAGATAACCCATGACGAGAAATTTAAAGGGGTTTTGCCAAGAAGTGATTTCCTCACCTTACAGGCTGATACTCCCCTCTTGAGGCTTGAAAAAGGGGCGTTGTGTTTCTATGTTTAAAAAAACAAGTACCTCCTCTGTGATGTCATCACTCCACCTCCCATGCACGTTCCTGATACTCAGTCTCTGTACATGAGCAAACGTGTTATTTGGCTAATCCACAGGGGATAACTGTACTGTGCACAAGCTCTACAGGTTTTGTTTTCTCTCTCTTATCTGCTCAGGAGAGAAAATAAGCTCCGAGCAGGCAGCTTTCTTTCATTTGTTCACAAACTGCTTCAGGGTGGGGGGAGAGGCTGAGCAGGGAGCGTCTGCATGTTTACTCAGATAATTACATTACAACCAGTGGATTCTCTATACAAAAGACACAGGATCTTTTCTCCACTGTCTCTTTAAAGCTCGTTCATGTTCCCTGCCATCAGATAAGAAGTGCAAACAACGCAAGCGCGGCAAGATCAGCTCCTGGTCATATCTAATGTAAACAGTCAGGAAACAAAGGGCATGTAAGGAAGGCTGTAGCTCTCACAGGCTTCACTTTATGACATATATTTAGAAAAGTGATTAAATAACCATTTTGGAGGAGCCCACGTCAAAATTCGATCGTGGAAAAAACACTTTAAGAGGTTATCCCATCAATCCTTCTCACACGGTCAGTCAAAAATGCAATTTATAGCGGTTTTAAAGGGTGGTAAAATTTCTCCTTTAGGACACCATCGTTAAGATGTTGAGAATGTTACAGGCCATGCAATGCTCCCAGTAAAATTTAATATGCACGTAGGCTCCAGGGAAGAGGGTAAAGTCTCTGGTGCCACTTACTGAATGTAGCATCCCTGAAAGCCTTATGTAAGGAAGCCGCCGCTCACTGGTGTTCAACCCTTTGATTGTCGTGGTCCGTAATCGCGGCATAATCAAAGGGGATTCCCCGTCTTCACTGGGTCTCCTGGTGATCGGATGGAGCCTGGGGAATATCTACACAATCAGATCTGGGGACCTAGATGATGTTTGTACAGCAAGCCTGCTGTCAGGGCACACTGTGTGCTACCCTGACTGCAGCTTGTGTTATACTGACACAGAAGGTAATGTATTAACATACAGGATTATGCTGATACATTACTAACTATAGAAAAGGTTTACAAATAAAAAAGTGTAGAAAAAAATAAAAACAATTTATAAACAATTATTGTGTCAAAATTATACAATAAAACCCCCAAACCTACACATATTGGGTATTCACACGACCGTAATAACCCATAAAATTTAACCGGTTATTTAGTGTGAAGTATGAATGGTGTAAAAAAAAACGTATATACTTGAGTATACGCGGAGTTTTTTAGCACAAAAAAAGTGCCGAAAAAGCCTTCCTCGGCTCATACTCGAGTCACCGTTGGTGTCTGGGCACTGCCATGGCCTGGGCGCCAGCAGAAATCTATCAGCTGTATGCGACTCCTCTGGGAGCGCATACAGCTGACTCAAGTCAGCCAACAGCGTCCAGGCACTGGCAGCGATCTCTTAAGCTGTATCCGACTCCTGGGACTGCATACAGCTGAAGATACTATTGCGGAGAAGAGAGTGAGCACTCTCTGCTCCGCAATAGGACTTCGGAAGTTCGCAAACACACTTGCGGCCTTCTGGAGTACCCTGCACAGGCAGCATGACATCATGGCGCCTCTGCCAGGAAGAAGAGGCAGCGCATTGGAGCAGCGGGGAGAGAGGCAAGTACTTGTATTTTTTTAAAATACCCTGCCTATACCTGCCAATGGGAGACATATACGTGCCTCTACCTGCCTATGGGAAACATATACCAGCCGATGGGAGACATATACCTGCCTATACCGGTCTATGGGGCACATATACCTGCCTATGCCTGTCTATAGGGCACATATACCTGCCTATGCCTGTCTATAGGGCACATATACCTGCCTATAACCTGCCTAATTGGGACATCAAACTGCCTATAACTGTCTATGTAATTTTATTGGTATCCATTTTTATTTTTGAAATTTACCAGTAGCCGCTGTATTTTCCACTCTAGACTTATACGTGAGTCAATAAGTTTTCCCAGTTTTTTGTGGCAAAAGTAGGTGCCTCGGCTTATATTCGGGTCGGCTTATACGGTAAGTAAAAAAAATAAATGCAGAAAAAAACACTTTTTATGTTTACACCGACAACATTTTTTTTACAAAAGTTTCGGAGTAATTTATATGTTAACTCACACTATCAAGTTCTCATCCAACTGCGTCATTGAAAGAATAAAGTAACGACTGCGGACAAGCAAGGAGGCAAAAACTAAAAAATTATGCGGTTCATTAAAGCCTTTTCAGTCTTGGTGCTTAAGGTGTTAAAGTAATTTGTAGAGATTTTATCACAAAAATACCTTATCTTTTTATTTCCATGTGTCCTCCTTGGTACTGCTCTTATTCTGTTCTCTTAAGAGCAGGCTCCGAGCAGAGTCTCCTTCCCCCCCTTTGGCAGTTGACAATATAGTCCCTTCCAACTTTTCCTGCACATCATTATTGTGAGATCCAGAGTACTAGTAGCATTAGAAGCCAATCAATTAAGTAAATTGATTTTTATTGGCTGCTCCATAGTGAAAACAGGATCATTATTTGGAGATCTGGTTGTTGAAAAAGTAACCGCGCATGTGCAGTCAGCTCAGAAGATGCATGGAGAGATGTCTCTGTTTGGAGTACCCTGCTGCCTACAGAGATGCAGGGGCTCATGATGAGTTGGGTTAAGTGGTGTGGTTCCAGATCCTTGTTTCTCCCTGTGACCTCCTCTTATCAGTCATCCCCCCGCAGGCTGATTTGTTTCTCCTGCCACATGGTACCTTCTCTGGGGTTAGGAGGTGAGTGAGTGCAGTGCAATGACAGCTCCTAACTTCTTCCTCTTCTCCTCGACTGTTACTCCAGGGCCAAATATAATTACACTGCGGGCCGGATTTGACCCATGAGCCAGAGTTTGACACCCCTGATCTAGAGGGACCACTTGAGCCACTTTCAACCTTTGCAAGAGGCCTGCAAGGGCAAACATTGTAACAGACATTGCCTGCTTCCATACAAAGTTTCTTGCATCTTTAAACCTATACATGTAGCAACTTCAACCACAGAATTTTCTCACAATACTTAGTATAACAACAATGTTTTATTTGCTACAAACCTGCTAACTTCCTGGACGTGGGCCCATCGAAAAGTCATCTCTACAGCTAGACGTTTATTCTATATTACAACTGTTCAGAAACGATATTTTCTTTGGTAACAAGCAGCAGACAATACTTCATACAATATCTTAAAGCCACTGTCTTCAGCACGCTACTATATTACCAAAGACAAAAAGTATCAAGAAAAAGATCTTAAAGGAAACATGGAGAAAAAACAACTCTGCAGAATACACCATTAAGTGTTCTGCAATTTTGGCTAAATGCATCGACCAGGCATTCGCTAGTCTGGCACTAATGTTCCTGAACTGTCTTTTTTGTGTCTTTGGAGGCCAAAGAATACAGAGAACAAAGAACATCTTGATTAGTCCACGTATTTCAACATTTCTCTAATCTACTGGAGCACTTACTCCGGCAAATAGCATTCTCAGCAAACAGGCATACCTCACTGGATGTTCACTTCAAAGTAGAACAAAAGAACTAAAAAATATTGGCGTACAGACTGACAACGGTGTCTCTCTAAGTATCTAGAGGGAGGAAGGAATCATTTAGGAAGAAGTACTTCTCTAAAGATGGAGGACTCTTTCTAAGGGCACGTTCAATTACGCCCGACGGCGTGGTGGTGCCGCTCGAAAAAAAAAAAAAAAAAGAAAAAAAAAAAGACTGCATGCAGTATTTCTCAATCTGGTAATTTGATAGGGGAGACCGGGTGCAATACATTTAGCTAACTAGAGTGCTGGATTAGTGTTGATCGAATTGTGTTCTAGAAAAGTTAAAGGGGTTGTATCATTACATTAAATGGTCTTCAGAATAAGGGGACAGTGAAAACAAGTAACTTTGCAATTGGATATCATTTGCAGAGCTGTCTTGTTTTCATGGTCTCCCTTATCTTCGTTTTCTGTAAACACTGTTCCCCAGTGCCAGTCGGATCCCACCTCCTTTCATTTCATTGGCTGACGGCTCTACTAATTTACATTCTGTCTGGCCCCCGGCCGTATTCACAGAGCGTGCATTTCTGCCTCTCTCACTCAGAATAGGGGGCCGGCAACAATTTCACTCTGCACAGCCAGCAGCTGCACAGTAACACTTATAAGGGGAATGGAGCATCTTCGTTATGAGGAGAGGTTAGTAGAGTTGAACGTATTTAGTCTTGAGAAAAGACGGCTTCGGGGGGACATGATTAATTTATATAAATATATAAATGGTCCCTACAAAAAGTATGGGGAAAAATTATTTCAAGTAAAGCCCCCTCAAAAGACAAGGAGACATTCCCTTCGACTAGAGAAAAAAGGATTCAATCTCCAGAGGAGAAGAGCATTCTTCACTGTAAGAACTGTGAATCTGTGGAATAGCCGCCTGAGGAGCCGGTCACAGCAGGAACTGTAGAGAGTTTCAAGAAAGGCTTAGATACCTACCTGGAACTAAAGAATATTAATACGTATGTAGCTAAGTAAAATTCTGGATCCTGGCTGGTGGAAGCTCTGGGGTCAGAGATAGGGTCTCCACTGGAGCAGATTGGTTCTTGCCTTGTGGGTTCCAGGGCATTAACCAGTGGTGAGGTTGGGCTTAAAGTCCTTATCTCTCTCCCTCACCCACATTTTCCCCACCCTTGGTTGAACTTGATGGACACGTGTCTTCTTTCAAACGTACTAACTATGAAACTATGTAACTATGTAACACTGTAGCTACAATCAGAAAACAGCAGAATTGTGCCTCGGTGCCTAAGATCTGTGCTGCTCTGGATGAGTTCATAGAAGACTCGATTCAACTGTAACAAACCTCCAGCTGTGAGAGGAGAAGAGATCAGTGCTCTGAGTTCATAGTAGACTGTCTAGACAATGTAGGGTGTGCTATGTAAACATACAGCTCTTACAAAATAAGACTGCATAGGGAGAGGAACGACACAGTGACATGTGGACTCAGACAGAGAAGGGGGGGAGAGCACACTGACTCGGGAGCGAGCATGAACAGTGAAAGGGGGGGGTGATGATGTCCTCACACTTCAGTTAAGAAACACCCAGCTGGGAGGGGAAGAAACGCCCCTGGTTTTGAAGAGCTAAGAAGCTGAGAGTACAATGAAACACAAGAACTGATGAAGCGATACATCCCCTTTAAGTTCTAGTAGATCTTCTCAAATTTTTAGAACTCGAACCGAACATTTTACTGTTCGTTCGAGTAAAGTTCTTGTTCAACACGCCATTTTCAGTTTCGTTTTCAGCGGCTTTCTGCACTTTTGGCAGTCATCCAATCACATTTCTGCACTTTTGGCGGCCATCCAATCAGTGCAGAGCACAGAGAAGTGTCAAAAACATCATTGCTGAGGTGTAGGGCTCTCATTGGCTGCTAAAATCACATGCCCATGTTATATATTTCACTGTTTTGCCTTGTGAACGCCATTTCCAGCTCACTCTCTGTACTGTACAGACTGCTCTTCGTTAGTTAGATAGCATTTTCCTCTCCATAGACATCAATAGTTAGGGAGTTTGGTATTGCTGGCTGCATCTTTCCCAGAAGCTGTTATTTGGCGACATTTACAGGTTCACATAACTCCTAACTCTTATATACATGGATATATATTATACAGAATGTTTGGATTTTCTAAGTCATACTCAGTGCCCAAAAGTTCAGTTTCTGCAGTTTTGGGGGTTCAGTAATTGTATAACACACTAGAACTTTTTACTGTTCGCTCAACACTATGCTGGATGGTCTCTGTATAAAATAGGATATGTACCAGTATTAAGATTTGTTTTGTTATTTATAGTATTACTTGTGCTGATGTTCTTAACATCGTTGAGTTTCTGTGTTGGAAACACTCATTACATTGTTATTTGGAGTCTTGCTCCTGATTCATTTCGTGCACCTGTTTCCCATGGAGGGGTAAGCTTCCTATTTTTGGAATGTAGATTGCTCAACAAATTTAACTTGTTCCATTTAGCACGGCCACCCGTGGTAGATCTAGACATCCAGAGAGAAGACAACCCTTCAACATGAACTAAGTAGAGGTTTCTTTTTATCCTGTTAAAGTTGTGACATAACTAAGTTTTTCCCCCTTTTAGGGGTTGTGCTACTTAAAAACTTAAAGGGGTGTGCAGAGACTGATCAATCAGGGGATGAGTAAAAATAGAAGAGGAGACTCATACCTCCCTGACTCTCCCGTCACTCCCGATATGTTCAACCCAGGCTGAAGCAGTGGACCTTCAGCGTTCATGTGACAGCTGCAGCCAATTACAGGCCAGAGAGGTCACGTGTGTGAGACGAAGTGGCCTGTGATTGGCTGGAGTTGTCACATGGACGATAGATGTTCACTGCTTACTTCCTGGTTGAACGGACCGGCAGTGAACGGGAGCATCTGGGAGGTAAGTAGGAGTCATCTCTTCTATTTTTACTTGTACCCCGATGGACAAACGAGCTGTAGTCAGTCCTGGAACACCCCTTGAAGGTTTATCTGGAATTTAGACTGTAAGCCCCAATGGGGTCAGGGACCAATAAGAATAATGAAAATCTCTGTACAGCGCTGTGGAATATAATGGCACTATAAAAAAAAGGAATAAAACAAATAAATAATGAATGAAGATATTGATCACATATTCCCAAAAGTGGGGCCCTTAGGTATCTGGAGAACTGGTGTTCTTGAAAGTCACACTTGGCTCGGATGAATTGAAAGAGATATGGACATCTATGTATATACCGTGTTTCCTCGAAAATAAGACCTACTGCATTTTTTTTCAAGCTTAGCAATGTACGGCCTCCCTTGAAAATAAGACCAAGCGAAAGTCATTGCTGCAGCTCTCCATACACAGGGCCGTTCCTAAGGGCGGATGGAGTGAAAAGTTGAGGGGGGGGGGGGGGGCTGCGGGTGTTCCCAAGTTTACATCCATTGACATGTTGCCGAGGTTAACAAGTGAGTAGCAGACATATATTGTGTTGTTGTCTGGTGAACGAAGTACCAGGCATTGCAGCAGATTTCAATGCAAGACACCCTACGAGACCACCCATCTCCCATGCTACAGCCAGCAAACTGCTTGCCAAATGTCATGGAACAGGTTCAGTTTTGGATTTGCCAAAATGTGGACGCAAAAAAACGGTCACAAATGAAGAAACATCAGTGGCTGTCCTAGCTTCATTCAGCAAGAGCCCACAGCACTCACCACATGTCACTGGAGAGTGGCATCAGTCGCACATCCCTTCGGCGGATATTAGCTACTCACAAATGGCAACTTACAAAATCCAGCTGCTGCAGCATCTCAGCGAGGATGACCCAGATCAGCGCACTGAATTTGCAGAATGGGCAAAACAAAAATTGGAACAGGACCCTCAGTTTACACAGAACATTATGTTCAGTGATGAGGCAAACTTTTTTGTGACTGGTGAAGTTGACAAACAAAACCACCGCTATTGGTCTGACACTAACCCACAGTGGATAGATCCCTCCAAGACTGTTGGGACACAATATTTGATGGTATGGTGTGGTATATGGGGTATAAAGATAATGGAGCCATTCTTCATCAATGGAAACCTCAATGCCACTGGATATCTGAAATTGCTACATGATGATGTGTTGCCCTCTTTATGCACTGAAGATGGCACGTTCCCTGAGTTTTTCCAGCAAGATGGTGCACCACCACATTATGGGTGTCAGGTCCAAGCATTCCTACAAGAACAGTTTCCTGGAAAGTGGATTGGTCTTTGTGGGCCAGTTGAATGGCCACCAAGGTCTCATGATCTGACCCCCTTGGACTTAACTTTGGGGTCATCTGAAGGCAATTGTCTATGCTGTGAAGATACGAGATGTGCAGCATCTGAAACAACGGATACTGGAAGCCTGTGCTAGCATTTATTCTGCAGTGTTGCTATCAGTGTGTCAAGTGTGGGAGAAGAGGGTTGCATTGATAATCCAACACAGTGGGCAGCACTTTGAACACATTTTATAAGTGGTCATAAACTTGTAAAAAACTAATGAAAGAATAAAGTTACGTTAAAACCAAGCACCATTGTTTTTCTTGTGAAAGTTTGATGTGTTACATGACCCTCTTCCCATTGGAAAAAAAAAAGTTGGATCCAAAATAGCCAACTTCAAAATGGCCACCATGGTCAACACCCATCTTGAAAAATTTTTCTCCTCCCATATACTAAAGTGGCACAAACAGGAAGTTGATATCACCAACCATTCCCATTTTATTTAGGTGTATCGATATAAGCAGCCCATCCTGTACTATGGTTTCATCTGACCATATGAAATTATCCCAATATTCTTATGGATCATCAAAATGCATTCTTCAGACGGGCCCGGACATGTTTTGGCTTAAGCAGGGGGACACGTCTGGCACTGCAGGATCTGAGTCCCTGCCGGCGTAGTGTGTTACTGATGGTAGCCTTTGTTACGTTGGTCCCAGCTCTCTGCAGGTCATTCACTTAGTCCCCCCTGTGTGGTTCTGGGATTTTTACTCACCCTTCTTCGATCATTTTGACCCCACGGGGTGAGATCTTGCGTGGCGCCCCAGATGGAGGGAGATTATCAGTGGTCTGGTATGTCTTCCATTTTCTAATTTTTGCTCCCACAGTTGATTTCTTCACTTCACGCAGCTTGCCCATTGCATATTCAGTCTTCACAGCCTGGTGCTGTGCTAGAATTTTGTTTCTGAAGTCCTTCAACAGCTCTTTGGTCTTCACCATAGTTGAGTTTGGAGTGTGACTGTTTGAGGTTCTGGACATGGTGTCTTTTATACTAATAAGTTCAATACAGGTGACCATTACTCTACAGGTAATGATTGGAGGACAGAGGAGCCTCTAATAGAAGAACGTTACAGGTGTCCTGTGTGAGACAGAAATCTTGCTTGTTTTAGGTGACAAATACTTATTTTCACCATTAATTTACATATAATATTCTTTCCAATCTGGATCAAATGTGATTTTCTGAGATTTGTTTTTCTCATTTTTTCTCTCATATGTGTGGGCTCGGATCACTAACGATGGGTCACAAGTACTAGGCCTACCTCTCTTCTCTTTAAGTGGCGAGGAGACAACTACACAATTGGTGGCTGACTAAATACTTTTTCCCCCGCTGTATACAATATGTTTTTCATTATATCCGCTGGATTTAACTCGACCGGTAACACAAGCTGTGCTATAGAGACCTCTCACTGCAACTGAGATTTTTCATTGCCGTCGATGCGGCATAGTGTACCATCGAATTTTCAACGGATTCAAAATACTGAATCTGTCGAATATAACGAACTGTAATGCATATGCCTGTGTCGACAAAAGCTTTAGGTTGTTTCAGTGATTTCTACCTTTTTTTTTATTTTCAAAGGTTATAGCATATATGTATGTCATCCTAGGTCAATCTTATTTTGTAAACACTGTACCCTTTTGTCTATTAAAAGCTTAATATACTTTAATCAAGTCTTGGTCCTCATATGCTCTAAGAATCCATAGCCTTTGGTTTGAGTGTTTTAAATCTGTGAGTGCTAGTGATTAAGACAGAGATCCTTTCCCTCTGATTTTGGGAAGGTGGAATCAGCGTATGTTTGTGGGCGTGACGTACTGTAGGGACTGTGTCTGCGCGGGTGTCGATTTATGCAAATCTGCACACACCTTGAGTGGAAGGTGAGGGATAGAGTTAATGAGTGTATATAGATTTAATCCTTAGGCTATGTCACACGGCTTATTTTGGTGATACATTTACCAGCAAAAATGCTGCCCAAATTATGGTATATCATAGCTCTCATAGAGAACCTATGATTACACCTCGCGGCGCTTACCGCCACTAGTATTGCATGTCTATGGGGCCGGCGAGCCGCCAGCCCCCCTCCCCTCCCAACACGCTTTGGAAGTACGCGCTGATCAGCGCAAGCTCCCGAAACACACAATGTATTGCAGCGCATATTTTACATGCCGCAATACATTGTGTGAATATGAACATACCCTTACAGTGGCACTCCTTGTCACATGCTGGTAAGTGTGTACGTGACAGTGGGTCTATAGTAGTGATTGACATATCTGCGCTGCTGTTCCTGTTACAGTGACATGACTGAAGGAGATTTAAAAAGTGTAATATATAAGGCTACAGAGCTCTAAAGGGTGAATGCTTCTCATTTAGTAAGGTAAACAAACTCTGCTACTAGAGATAAGACTCTGCAGAGAATGTACTCACTATGGACTAACTGCAGCTTGGTTCAATGAGTGAGAGCAGAGAGCAAGGAGAGGTGGTCAACAACCAGAGAGACGTGTGTACTCTGATGAGCTAAAATCTTAACTCCTGACCAAAGCAAAATCAACAAAACAATGTATTTGGTAACAGTCTTCTAACTTTCCCTACATAATTAAATAAGCTGATTGTAGTGGTGAGAAAACCATCTTAACCTGCACTCTTGCTAGAGAGTTTGGCCTCCTGCTGTATATGAAGTAATACGAAGGTCGTGTTTATAGCAGCCGGTATTATTTCAGGTGGCAGGAATTTCCAATTTCCTATACCTTGCAGATTAGAAGATCAGTCCCACTTATAAAAGCCGCAATTCCAATCATATTATATTAGGAACTTACTCATAATGCAATATCCGAAAATTATCTCTCATACACCTGCCGGCAAACGTTGCCCCGTAGCTGCCTACCACATCTAAGTAACTCCTACTCACACCACGTCTGTTCAAAGCTTATCGTGTCAAAGTATAAAATAAATGACTGTTACTTAATAGGACGCTTATTATGGAAAGTTTCAGGTCTCCCTATCCCCGGGAGGAGAGTTGTGCAATTGTGAGTAACCGCACTCAAGGGGGAGCTAGAACATGAGTAACTTTTTTTTAAAATAAGTTTTGACTGAACTTTCCCCAGGAGACCGCAACTCGCCATTAAGAAAACACACACACTAACAATGTGCCTTATTTCCACATGTAATTCTATCTATTTCTTTCCCTCATTTACACGGGATTACTTGACATCCAGCCCTCAGAGATACAGGGAGATAGAGAACATATTTCGGTGCTAACCACAGGCTGCGCAGAAGAAGCCAGAGTGATGGGAATAATTTACTTTCAATATGGGGGAAAAAAGATCTAAATTACTGATCTGACAATTCGTTTCGTCGCCAAGCTCCACACTCCTATCTCCCCTAACAACTCAATAATACACATGATATCTGCGAGCGAAGATAAGCTTCTCCTTCTGCCGGTCACTTGCTTCTGCTCGCATTGTGACAATCTGATTGGAAATAATGTATTTATGTTCTTGTGCGCACATATAGTATAAATGTTATAGGAGTAATCAGATCAGGAGTTTATTGTCCAATTGGGAGAGGATGATGTAGCTGCCTTTGATAATGGAAGTAGTGATTCAGTGTCAGTGTATTGTGAAATTCGTATTTGTAAATGGTATCTCATACAATGTCCTCTAAGGAGTCCTGAGCTCAAGGGCTTCCTCTATCTTTTTTCATGGCACTTCTCACAATAATATTCTGCTGTTGACCCTGGTATCTGTACCACTGTGTATACGCACTCTGCTGTGCTGTCTAAGTGGTTTTGGGAGTACATGAGTGATGCCATTCTAGTGATACTTATCGCTTGTTCTCCCCCAATTAATAACTCTCTGCATCTATTATGGTTCGAGACTGGTGTTTTATACTAAGGTCCATGGCATTTTTGAGACGTGTAGTTTCGAACTTGTCGCGTCATGGTTTATGTGGGTGGGGAGTGGGGGGGGAAGTGGGGTTAGGGGCGGGTCCTGCAGTGTTCGGGCGGTCGGTGCATTTGATCTTGTGGGCGACGTATGAATGTTTAATGTGAGTTTGGTGTAGAGTGTAGTGTATGTATAGCTCTGTGTACTATATACAACAAAAATTACAATCTATGTGCTGTGTGTGTTATGTAAAGTAAGTGTCGTTTATCTATGTGTGTGATGTAGTATGTAATAGTTTGGGATATATTATATGTGAGTGTGGCGTGTCTGTATGTGTGTATACTAGCTACACATAACGTGTAGTATGTTGTGATGATGTGTGTGTATTATGTGTAGTCGTGTGTGTTGCTGCTTGGTATATCTGTGTGTGTTGGGTGTGTGTGTTGTTGTGTGTGGTACTATATATGTAGTGGTGTGTGTATATATATGTGTGTGTGATGTTGAGTGTTGTATATATATGTGTGTGTGTGTTTGTGACTGTGTGTGTATATATATATGTGTAGTGTGGGTATTATATTATATATTTGTGGTGTGTGTGTTGCTCGTGCTGTGTGTGGGTATATATCTGTTGTTCTAGTGTGTGGGTTAGTGTGTTCATATATAATGTGTTGTGTGTGGTAATAGATCTATATGTGGTGGGTGTGTCGTAAATAATATATTGGGTAGTGTTGATGTCAGTGTTGTGTGGTATCGTATATATGTGCATGCGTGTGTGTGTGTGTCGTATATATATATGGTTGTTGTGTTGTGTGCTTTGTATATATATATCTGTGTTGTGTGGTGTTCGTAGTGTATATATACTTATGTAGATCGCTGTGTTGGGGTTTGTGTGTGTGTATATATATTATCATCTTAGTGTAAGATGGCGTGTTGTGTATATATATAATATGATGTGTGAAGTCATGTTGTTTGGGTATTAGATATATGTGTGTGTGTAGTGTGTCGTGTGTGTCATATATATGTGTGTGTGTGTTCGTGGGTGTCTGTGTATATATATATGGTGTGTGTGTGTGTGGGTGTGTGGGTATATTTTAGAGTGTGGTGGTGTGTTCGTGATATTATATAATAGTGTAGTGTGTGAGGTTGGTCTATAGTATGTATGTGTAGTGGTGTGTGTGTGTGTATATAATAATGTATAGTGTGTGTGTGATGTGTGAGTATATATATAACTGTATGTAGGTGTCCTGTCGGGTGTGGTATATTATCTCTGTGTGAGTTTGTGTGGTGTTTGGTATATCTATCGCTGTGTGTGTGTAGTGTGTGATGTATATATATGGTGTGTCGTGTCGTAGTGTGTGTATAATAATACTGTGGTGTGTTGTGTTGTGACGTGGTGTGCAGTGTATATCTATGTGTGTAGTGTGTGTGAGTTGTGATTATATAATGTAGTGTGTGTATGTGTGGTGTGTGTATATATATGTGTGTGTATGTGTGGTGTGTGTATATATATGTGGGGTGTGTGTGTGTGTGATGTGTAGAATATATAGAGCCCCTGTAGTTGTAGTGTGTTGTCGTGTGTATAGTATCTGTGTGTGTGTGTGTGTGTATATATATGTGTTGTTGTGTGTGTGTGTTTATATATGTGTCGCGTGTGGTTTGTAGTATAATATATGTGTGGTGTGTGTGTGTATATATATGTGTGTGTCGTGCTGTGTGTTTACTAATATATTGGGTTTGTGTGTGTGTCGTGTGTATATTATATGTCGTTGTTGTGTGTGGGTGTTATATATATGGTGTGTGTGTGATGTGAGGTATATAATTATGGCGCTGTTCAGTGTGATGGTCGTGTGGTATATCTATGTGTGTTAGTGTGTGTTTGTATATATAGATGTGTGTGTGTGTTGTGTGTAATTATTATGTTTGTGTGTGTTGTGTGTCGTGTATATATATATTTGTAGGTGCTGTGTGTGGTGTGTATATATATAATATTATATTGTGTGAGTGTGAGTAGTGTATAATTATATGTGTTGTGTGGTGTATCATCTAGTGTCGTCTGTGTGTCATGTGTGTGTGTGTGATAGTTATATGTGGTGTGGGCTGTATATCAATGTAGTGTGTGTGTTTGATTGTGTCGTGTGTGTCGTGTAGAGAGTATATTATGTGTGTGTGTGTGTGTGTGTGTGATGTGTCATATGTGCTGTGGTCGTCGTGTGTGTGTGTGTAGTGGGGGGGGGGGGGACTAAAATATATTTGTGTGTGTGTGTAGTATAGCTGTCGGTGTGTGTTTGTCGCTGTTTGTATATAATGTGTGTGTTTGTGTGTGGGTGAGTGTGTATATACTTGAGTTTGTGTGTGTAAATATATTGTTGTCGGTCGTGTTTGTGTGTGTTATGATTATGTGTTGTGTGTGTGGAGTCTTCGTGTGTGATAACTAATTATAGGTATCGTATGTGTTGGGAGGTATTTAAATTATCAATTAGTCGTGTTCTGTGTCAGCTGTCTGTATTAAGATAAGCGTAGTGTAGTGTGTTGGCCTGATAATATATGCTAGAGTCTCATATTAGCTAGGTTAGTGTATTAACGTGTAGAAGTACTCTGATTAGCGCGTGTATACGGGTGCGTTATGTATAGGTGTCGGTGTAATAAAATAATATTTATGATAGTTGTGTTTTAGATCTGTAGTGTTGTATTATATATTGTCTTGTGTACTGTGAATTGTGGCTGGTGTGTATAGTTACTACGTTCTAATAGTTTTCAGTATGTGTGGTGTTGTAGTGTATAATATTTATCGTGTCGTATCATGTGTATGGTGTGAGTGATGTGTATATATATCTCTGGAAGTTCTGTGTGTTGTTTGTATGATGATATATGTATGATGTTTAGTCGACTCGCGGATGATTCACGTGTGGTAGTATAAATAATTAATTGTGTGTGTGTTCGTAAAGGTTTGCTTGGTCAGATATATCCTTGAGTGTAAGTGATGTGTATATAGTAGGTAGTGTGGATATTATAAAATATTAGTCTGGTGGTGTGGTTCTCGGGCGTGTGTTTAAATATGTGTCCGTGCGTAAGTGTAGTAAAGGGTTTTATAGATTTATTATGTCACAGCAGTAGTGAAATAGTGTGTAAGATTATAGGATGTTGTGAATGTGGTATAGATTGTGTGTAAGGGTGTGATATATAATTATATTTGTGTTGTGTACAAAGGTTAAGTGTAGTGGGTGGTATCGTTATATATAAAATTATGTGTTGTACTGTGTTGGCTGTCGTTGTTAGTGGTAGTAGTATAACTCTGTTGTATGTTATGTGGGTGTTCGTGTTGATTTGTGTTAGTTCTGTTGATATATACTTATCTATTCGGTTGTGTTTCAAGTGGTGGTTGTTAGTGTGTACGATGTCGTGTTTTATAAATTAAATATGAAGGTGTGTGTGTCTTGTGTGTGTTGTGGTTCGTTCGATATTATATACCTATATTGTTGTGTATATATATGGTTATAAGTGGTGTCGTGTAGTTCAGTAGTTATTAAGAGCATGTAACGAGTGTGTCAGTGTGTTGTTACTTGATAGTGTGTGTTGAGATGGTACTATTTTATTGTGATTCTGATATTATGTCATCATAGATTACGTGTGTCATGTTAATGGTTCTTATGTTTATGTTCGTTACGGTCAGTAATTAAGCATTATTGGCATAATTGCTGTAGCTGGTAGTGGTACAATCATTGTAGTTGGTGTATTATATTATTAAGTACGGTGTATTGTGTTAGTCAGATAGAAGGTTTGTGTCGTAGTGTATAAAATTTTATCAGTGATTATGTTTGTTTGTTGTGTATAGTGTGATTAGTTTATATGATGCACAATCGTAAGGGTAGTACAGGTTTACCTGCTGTATTGCTATTATATATATATCGTGCTCCGGCAATGTAGGCCTGTGATATATCTTATTTCATTATGTGGGTGTAGTATGTCTAACGTGTTAGACTCTGCGTATAGATAATTGTGGCTCTATAAGTTGTTGGGTTAGTGGTGTGTGTATATATAATAAATTACTGGATTTTGTTTGTGAATTAAGGTGTGTTATTGATTTAGACCTGTTAGTGGGGTGTATATAATGTGTGTTTGTGTACATTTTGTGTAGTAGTATTTGTGTGTCTAGTATAGATATGGTGTGGCAAGTGTGTTGTGTTGGTGTGGTGTTATATATACGGGAGTAGTGTAAGTCCGTGATGGTGGTGTGTATATAATAGTTCGTTTATGTAGTGTTGCCTGGTGGTGTGCTCGTATCGTTGTTTCGTCAAGTATTAGGTGCTGTGTTCGGACTTAGAGCTTAATTAATATCGTCGTGGTGGCTGTAGATCGGTGTTTAGTCGTGTGTAATATCTTAATCACAGTGTGTATTGGACGTGCTGATGTGTAATAGCTATGTGGTCAAATAGTTGTAGATGTGTGGTATGAGCTGTAGTGGTTAATTGATACATAAATAACTTTAATTGTTGTACGTCGATCGTGTGTGTGTGGGCGGTTCGTACAGTTTGATTGTGTAGTTATATGCATCATATTGTATGTAAGTTTTCTTGTGTGTTTGTGTAATGTTGTTCGCAATTGTGGTTGAGCTGTCAATATAATCTCTAAATAGTGTGTGCGAGTAATAGACGAGTGTGTAGTGTCGTGAGTGTGCTGTGTAATAATATATATATATAGTTGTCGTAGTAGTGTGCTAGCCCACCCCTCCCCCCCCCCCCACACTCCCCCCCCCGCTCCCCACCACCCCCTACTCATCCCCTCCACCCCTTCCCCATTACCACCCCCAGCCATTAGATCTTTAAATATGTTCCAGTTCCCGATGTGATCGTTTCGTTCAGTATATATGTATGTTGTGTGTGTGTGTAGGTATATAGAGTATAGTATTGTGGTTGTGTGTGTTGCTGGTGTATAAGATATCAGTGTAGTGTGTCGTGTGTGTTGGTGTCATAATATCACTAGTATGTGTGTGTGTGTGCTATATATATGACACTGTAGGTGTGTTGTGTGTTTCTCATATATAGTATGTCGTCCGTGGTGTGTGTGTTGTTTGGGTGATATATATATATGTAGATGTGTGGTAGTGTGGTCGGTGTGTGGTCGTATATATATGCTTATGTGAGGTGTTGTGTGTTCGTTTGTATCATATAATAGATTCATGTGCTGGTGTCGTGTATGTGTAGTGTGTGTATATTATCTAGCATGTGTGGTGGAGTTGGTGGTGTGTGTGTGTGTATATAATATATAGTGGGTCGTCGTGTGGGTGTGTTGTGTGTGGTATATATATATGTGTGTGTGTGGGTGTGTTCATACTATATTGTGATGCTGTAGTGTGTAGTGTGATATATAATATGTTATGTGTAGGTCTGTGTGTGTGCTATGTATTAGATGTGTGTGTGTGGTGTGTGTATTATTATTAGGTGTTGTTGTGTGTGTATATATAGTGTGTAGTGTGTGTGTTAACTACTATACTGGTGTGTGTGTAGGGGGTGTAGTGTATATATATGTGTTGTTTGCTGTGTGTGTGGTGTGTGTGTTCATGTTATACTGGTAGTGTGTGTGTGGTGTGTGTGTATATATTATGTGGTGTAAGTTGTGTGTGTGAGTGTGTTATATATATTAGTGTGTGTCGGGTGTGTTGTGTGGTGTATATATAATAGTGTCGTGGTGGGTGTTGTGTGTATAGGTCGTGTGTGTTGTCGGTCGTAGCTGTATATATAACGTGTGGTGTTGTATGTAGTGATGTATATAATCAATGTCGTGTGTGATGTGTGTGTATATATTATGTGTGTGTGTGTGTTTATATATATGGGTGTGTGTGTGTGCTCATACGTATAGTGTGTGTTGTGTGAAGTATATATAATGTGGTGTGTGTTCGGGTGTATCCATAAATAGGTGGTGCTGTGTGATGTATATATATTGTGTTGTGGTGTGTGTGTATTTATATATGTGTGTTGTAGTAGTGTGTGTGTGTATTATATATAGTTGGCGTTTAGTCGTCGTGTATACATATTATCGTGGTGTGATGTTAGTGTGTGTCTTTACTATGTGTGTGTGTGTGTGTATATATCAGAGTGTGTGTGTGTGTGTAGTATATATGTGTGAGGAGCTGTGTGTTGTGTGTGCGTAATATAGTGTGTGTGTGTGTATATCTCTAAGTGTTAGTGTGCTGTGCAGTGTGCTATCTGTAGCTGTGATGAGGAGCTGTATTATGTTGTGTTAGTGTTGTCGTGCTGTAGATTGTGTCGTGTGTGTGTAGTGTGTATATATATGGATGGTGTGTGTGTGTTGGTATCTTATTATGGTGTGGTGTGCGTGATATATATATGTGTGTGTGGTGTATATATATGGGGAGTGTGTTGTGTGTGTGTGTACGTTGTGGTATATATGTTTGTGTTGTGATGGGTAGTATCATATAGTCGATGTGTGTGTTATAGATATGTGAGTTTGTGTATATTTATATCACAATTGGGAGTGTGTGTAGTGTGTGTGTGTGGTGGTGCCTGTGTAGTGTGTAGCTATAGATATGTGTGTTGTGTGGAGTAATATACAGATCTGACGTGATGTGTGTGTATATATATAATCCGTTCGTTGTGGTGGTGTATTCATCTTATGTGTGTGGTGTTAGAGTAGTGAGTGTATATATACATGTGTAGTGTTGTTGTGTGTGATGTATATATGATGTGTGTGTGTTCTGTGTGTGTACTATATAATGTGTGTGTGTGTATCTCACTATCACTGCGTCTTCCTTACACCGCCCTTTTATAACACACATATATATGTATTATTATACACACACATATATTATATATATATACACAAAACATTTATTATATATATACCACACATCTTATATATATATTTATACACCACATCATATATATATATATATAGATATTTATACACACACACCCATATATATTATCTTATAATACACACACCACATATATTATATATATATACACACACACATATATATATATATACATCACACACCATATACTTTTTAATATATTATCTTATATATATATTTACACACTCACACCACACAATAAATATATATATATTTATATACACACACCACAACACACACACATTATATATACTATAATCGTGTGTTGACTATTTATAACACACCATATATATATTCATTGCGTGTGTATATATACAATATATTTACATGTTACACACTTCGAGTCATATGAAAAATAGTTTGGGGAACCACTCCCCCTATTAATTCTTAATTTTTAGTTCTTAATATTGGGTGTTTTTGCAACAGACCATTTTCAATTTGATATATCTAATCAACTGATGGGACACAGTAATATGTCCAATTGAAATTGAAATGAGGTTTAACTTGTCTAACACAAAATGTGGAACAGAATATTAGTTTATTAGATATATCAAATTGAAATTGGCTGTTGCAAATACCAAATATTAGAACTAAAAATGATTTGTTTAATAGGCGTGTGCACCAAACTTTTTCATATGACTGTATATATATATAAATATATGTATATACAAACTGTTTGTATACACATTTCCAATTTAAAATGCAAAGTACATAAGAATATAACGAATATTGAATTCATAATCAAGGAACAGAGCAGAAGTTACAAGTTAAGACATTTTGCATTTCAATCACCGTATGTAGGCAGGGTAAGCAGGACTCTTACTATCTCTTAAAAGGGTTGTCTCACTATAAGGATTGCTTTTTATGTTAAAGCTCTTGCAAAAACATGTCCACTTCAACTAATATAGTGTCCAGGGCCGGGTCTGCCCATAGGGCAAAACCGGGCATTTGCCGGCGGGTCGCTGGGAAAGTCTCCGTGGACGCGTAGGGCCGGCTCGGATCCACAATCCGAGGAGAACTGTCTTGTTCCTCCACAGGTGGGCTACGTAGTTGCCGGCGCCGGTCTGTGGCGCGCTACAGGGGCCGCAATTGGGCGCGCAGACGAGGGCTGACATCTGGGATCTTCCTGATCCTTGGACTGTTTCAGCTCCTCGCTGCAGGCCGACGGGGCAGACTGCGCGGGCCATGCTCAGTCTGCTGCTGGAGGGCCTACGGAGGAAAGACGGAAGAGGAAGAAGCAGAGACCTCAGGTAAGTATTGGTTTTATTTATTTTTTTTAAAACTACCAGCCCCTGTCTGCCTATATACCCCCTGTCTAGCTATATACCAGCCCCTGTCTAGCTATATACCAGCCCCTGTCTAGCTATATACCAGCCCCTGTCTAGCTATATACCAGCCCTGCCTACCTGTAAGTGGCCCTGTCTATATACTAGCCCTGCCTGGCTACATACTGGCCCTGCCTGCCTACATACTGGCCCTGCCTGCCTACATACTGGCCCTAGCTGGATAATTACTGCCCCTGGCCCTTACTGGCTAATTACTGGCCCTACATGGCTAATTACTGGCCCTACATGGCTAATTACTGGCCCTACATGGCTAATTACTGGCCCTACATGGCTAATTACTGGCCCTACATGGCTAATTACTGGCCCTACTTGGCTAATTACTGGCCCTACATGGCTAATTACTGGCCCTACTTGACTGATTACCGGGGGCAGCCCTAGCTACCTGGCTGATTACCGGGGGCAGTCCCAGCTACCTGGCTAGTTACTGGGGGCAGCCCCAGCTACCTGGCTAGTTACTGGGGGCAGCCCCTGCTACCTAGGCTAGTTACAGGGGTAGGCCCTGTCTACCTACCTAATGGGGGTCTAGGTATTTACATGCCACTTATCTGACATTTTTTAATTTCTAATTTTTAGGGTGTAACATACGCTGTTTGGGGTTATTGATCGGAAAGTGCTGGTAAAGAGAGGAGTCTAAGATGTATTTGTGGTAAATTCTACAGGGGCGAGTAGTGACCACTTGAAGAGGACACTGCATGCTGTACCGGACAGAGAAAGAAATGGTAGGGTACGACTCATCAGGGAAGTCCATCTGGAGGTTTGGGCCAGAAGGAGAAGAAAAGGAGAAGAAGACAACTCCCATCAGAGATGACGTCTCCTGTGAGGGGTTATTTTACTTCTGTGTTGAATCAGTGCTGTATTCATGTGATGGTGACCTGACTACTGGTGATGTGATTGCTGGGGTTGTAGGTTATGTTGGTGCTTATGTAGTGTCAGTGTGGGCTTGTCGCTGATTGTAAAGCAAGCGCACACGACTCTGTGATGAGGGGTTTCTCTGCACCACTGTTTCTTTCTTTCTTGTGTTTAGGGGGCTCGGAGCGGTTTTGGTGCATTTTTGATGCTTTTTTTTGTGCAGAAATGTACAGCATTAACTGCTCCTCCTTTCTGCACAAAACCACACCAAAAACACATAAAAAAACGCACCAAAAAGGCTCCGTGTGAAAGCACCTTTATAGTGTAGTTTATTTTAGAAAGTGGAGAGGTGCGAGAACAAGGGACATTTTGTAAGCGGATATTTTATGTGGGCTGCTGGGGGCTTAGTGCCAGGGCTGATTTTTATTCCCAGTCCGGCCCTGTATGTGTCCATTACCTATTTCTAGATATCCCCTCTTGTATGGGCTGCATCAGCTCCTCAGTTTGCTACAGTTACAGACCTGTTCTCTCTCTCCTGATAGGCTGCCAACACTGGTTGCTGTAGCTACAGACCTGGCTTCTACTGCAGCCTAGAAGAAGCCAGTCAACATGCCCCTGAATTCAAAAGGAAACCAAGAAAACAGGACTGAGGTAAAATGAAGCAATGTACTGAGACAACCCCTTTAAAGACTCCGGTCAGTATTTTCTCTGATTTTTACTTAGAAACCCTGCTACGAATCTTATAATCGTATATATCCCAAAGCTTAGCTTCTCTCCCTCTATTATCTAACACGATATATCAGGAGCTCAGCTTTTCTCCCTCTATCATATAACCCTATATATTATCACGACCTACTTCTCCTCTATATATACCTTAACACAGAGCTCACTTCTTACCTTTCATATACCTAATATCACAGTTAGCTTCTCTCTATGTAAACCTATTATCACAGAGCTCAGCTCCTCTCCTTATCATATAACCATCATATACGAGCTAACTCTTCCTTATCTATAACCTTATATCACAAGGTCGCTCTCTCCTCTATGGTAGAACCCTATATATCACAGAGCTCAGCTTCTATCCCTCTATCACATCCTGCTCTCAAGAAACAGAGCATAAAACACATAGGTTCCCTTTAAATTTTCATTAATTTGGCCAGAGACAGTTTGCCATTTTGTCTTGGACCATTTTACATCAGCCTTGTCCCTGGGATGATGGCAGCAGTTTTGGATTGTGCTGATATATGACCATGCATGAAAGAACTTTACCTTGCATTTGTAGATTGCACGGCTAACTGTATTTAGACAATGACGTCTGAAAGTATTCCTGAGCCCACACAGCGATTTTCATGAACATATCATTCCAGTTTTTAACAAATCTGCACCTGAGAGCCTGTCCTTTGTGCACATGGATTTCTACAGGTTCTTTGCCTCTTTTGATGATATTATGTACTGCAGATGATGGGATATTCAAAGTCTTAGCAATTTTAGGTTGATAAACACTTTTCTAAAATGATTTAACATTTTTTAGATTAAATTATTCAAAACCTGGTGAACATCTTTGCTTCTGAGAGACTCTGCCTCTCTAACATGCTATTTTTATATTCTGCCCTGTAACTTAGCTGAAAATTAACCCTGTAGTGTTTTTTTATTAGTACAACTTACTCTTCCAGCCTCCTGTGAACATTGACCCACCTTTTCTGAGATGTGTTGCAGGAAAAAATGTTAAATGAGGCAATTTTCTCACATGTAATGGAAGCATTTCTGTCAACTACACAGAAAATACATATATACATATACACACACATACTGTATATACACACACACACACTGTATATACACACATATATATATATATATATACACACACACACACATGTATACATATATACATACATACAAACACAAGTTGCAACACTATATCCATGCATATATGCACACACATGTTCTACAGGTATAAATCAGAGGTACATTTCGGACATACAGGGGCACATTTATCAAGGCAGTAGTGCCAGAATTGTAGGTGTTTTACACCACATTTGTTATGTGGTGTCAAAATGAGCATGGCCTCTATGAAAGGGGCGTGATCTAATGTGTGCATTCAGACAGATCTAATATGTGCCAGATTTATCAACACTGAAATGTGGCGCAATGTAAGGCAGTGTAGTCTAACCTTATACTGTTTAAGAGTCAGACAGTAGAGATAAAAATGTCCCACAGCGTGATGCACTGTTTTAAAATAACCTAAGATGGAAACAGCAGAATTCTGAATGCAGCTTTAATTGAAGGGGTTTTTCAGAATCATAAAAACATACTTCTTGAAACTGTCCCACATCTGTCCATGGTTTGTGTCTGGTATTGCAGCTTAATTTCATTGAAGTGAGTTGGACTAAGCTGCACTGCAATTCACAAAACTGTTGCCTTTATGTGGTGCTCTTTTTGGAACAAGGCAGACTTTTTTTTTTTTTTTTTTAATTTATTCTGGATAACCCATTTAAATGGAATGTACCATAAAAAAATTACCTATTGTTTAACCCACGATTTTATGCTAAACACTTTTTTTAAGAATATTTGTTTTGTTTTTTTAATTTTTCCAGATCACTTTCAATATTTAAAAAAAAAATTAGTCCTGCAGTTCTCACTTTGGCCACTAGGCCTAGTAATACTTTGACACTTCCTGTTCTGTAGAGAAAGATTTTCAGTAGTCTGCTCATTATCAGTACAAGCAGGGTTACATTGAAAGGGAACATGAATGTGTATAGATAACACAGGATCCACCAGTCACAATAGGAGATGTCACAGATCACCCTCTCGCCCTCTCCCTGCACACTGACGCTGATCATGCCTAGAAAGCTCTTCTATAGAAGTCAATGATACGGATCCAGTTCACAGGGTCCTAAGCCCATGAAGCTGCTGTAAAGCATCTCTCCAAATGCTGTTAAAAGCAGTACAGATAAGGATTCTCAATCATATATAGATGATCAAATTGAGAAATATACAATCAGAAAATAAAAATTAATAAAAGAATATGCTTGTATCAGTGTCTTGTTTTAATAAGTGAAAAAAAATGGCGACAAATTCCCTTTAAAGGAGTGTTATCGTTTGAACTGTTCGTGCTCTTTAGCTGATTCTATGATATAGAGTTTGAAATCCCGGGGCGTGTCTCCTGTCAGCAGGCATGTCTCTCCTCACTGAAGCTGTAACATCATCATTCTGTGTGAGGCAGCCGAAGCAGTATGATGTCTGGAGAGAAGAGATCTGCAGCCTCCTGCATGCTTCTTATGTGTCTGCAAGCTTCAGGCTCCACAAGCTCCTTGCTGGGCTAGAACCAGTTATACACACAGCCTGAGCTGATGAAACACCTGTGAGGAAGCACACTGTCTCCCCTCCTCCCCTTCTGTTACCAGAGGAGGGAACAGAGGATGTAACACTGTGTTATATGAGGGGATCTATGAGTTAAACAGTCACTAATTACCCAGATCATTCATCCTAGAGCTGGGAGATGAGTATACAGCCAGTAGCCCTTGGTTTTACATTTGGTTTTAACAGCTCAGAGGGGAGTAAACACAGAGTGTGAAGGCAGCCAATCACAGCGCAAGGGGCGTGGCCCGGGTGTTTCCTGGCTGGGGGCGTATCCCAACAGGCTGAATGAAATGTCAGCCAGCCAAACACCGTGCAGGGGACGTGTCTAGGGGCAGGATCCGACCAGGGTGTGTCCAGACTAGCAGCAAAAATAAAAAAAAAACTGATTTTCAGAAAAGCTCATATCTGCTAAACCAAGTGAATGAGGTAATGCAACCCAATTACAAACATGATTATTATTATTTTTACTGTCCCCATAATCTGAGACATGATCTTTGTAGCGATACAACCCCTTAAAATAAGAAACTGCGTTACTGATTAGAGCAAGACCGGGCTGCGGCGCAGAGATCTCCCTATTGTCAGGATTGGCTGGGGTCCCAGAGGTCAGACCACCCCCGCTCATAAAGTGACATCATATTTTAGAAACATGCCATTATTTTAGGAGATGGAAATACCCCTTTAACATGCCTTGCACTACTGATGTGGAGAAAACAAAGCTTTTGAAAGACTATATTCTAATATACTGGACTAGCATAAAAACGGTCAAAATCCTAGAGCCACACAATGAAAAATAATCAGGTTTTATTTTAGACTTTATTTCAGCTTTTTTTTGCGGTGGAGCGTTACCACCATCTACTAACACTGCTTTCACTCTATGTAATCAACCCAAGAATTCAGAAAAATATCTAACCAACGTTGTATTAGGGAAGATGCCTTCGCCGTGTTTCCTGACGCTGTACATTTAGGCTAAAACACCATTTTTATGGAATGAAGCCATCACATGAAACAACTTACTAGGATTTCAGTTGACTTTGTTAAAGGAAATTATTTTAAATTAATGTGGCTACTGAAACAGTGCCATGCGGGAACTCAGAAAAATACATATATATTTCTTATAATTTTTTTTTTTGCTGTGAACATTTATTTATTTAAGCTTAACTCCAAGTTCTTAATGCTAACCGTACAAGAAAAAAGCCTACAATGTTCTGTGCGAGCCGCCAGAGATATCCATCCAAACAAGGGCAAGCAAACATTTGTGTATTGTGCATAAGCATTTACTGTCAGCGGTATAGCCTTAACCCTTCACCTGCTGATACCAAAGAATTATATATAGAGAGTTTTAACCCCTTCCTGACGGACGGTCATAATAATATGGCTCTAAATGTTTTTCCTCTTCGCCTTCTGAAAGACATAACTTTTTATGTTTCCACCTACATAGACTTATGAGGGCTTTTATTTTGTGGGACAAGATGTACTTTCTAATGGTGTTATTTGTATTACTATAGAATATACTGCGGAGTGGCAAAAAAATTCTAAATGGGGCAAAATGTGAAAAAAAACCAAACATACTTACTGTCACGTCCGAGGAGGTGTAGTGGGCCCTGACTGCCACCCAGCCCACTGTCCCCTGCCTACTTGACGTGCTGCCCTAAATGGCAGACCCCAACTGGACGACAGTCCCTACTCTACTACGTGCAGGGCAGTCAGGGAAACGCGAAGTCAACAGTCCGGGTCGATAACGGTACAGGTACGCCAAAGCCACAAATCGGAAACCAAGAGAAAAACGTAATACAAGCCAAGGGTCAAAACCAGGAGGTAACGCAGAGGACGAGAACGAGGTCAGGAAGCAAGCCGAGGTCAGGGTAACAGAGCAAACAAGCAAACGGGAAACAGGAGAAACATGAAGGGCAACCTTTCACAGGCAAAGATAATCCAAACTGAGCCGGTTTAAATGAGGCGCCCAGACACCGCCCCAGCAGCTGATTGGTGCGGCCTCCGGGCTCCTCTATTGGTCTGAGCGACACACCCTCTGAGCTGATTTGAAGCCGAGCTGTCACTCCTAACACCCCGGCTTCTCCCTGGGCGTGTCCCCCTCCTGGAGGGATTAAGCCCTGTAGCACCTTGCTCCTCCACGGCAACAACATGTGCCGTGACATTACCCCCCTTTTAGGAGGGGCCACTGGACCCTTCCCTGGTCCGGGTTTGTCCGGGTGGGAGTCGTGGAATTCCCTGATCAGAGATTCGGCATGAACGAATCTGGCCGGAACCCAGGACCTCTCCTCCGGACCATAACCCTTCCAGTGGACCAGGTATTGCAGGGACCTCTGCACTCTACGGGAGTCCAAGATACGAGCGACCTCGTATTCCATTTCACCCTCAACGTTTACAGGAAGAGAGGGCTTGGAAGGCGAAGTCAAAGCCGGTATGTACCTCTTTAATAATGATTGATGAAAGACATTATGTACCCGGAGACAAGGCGGTAACTTCAGACGGTATGCCACCGGGTTAACTACTTCTTGCACAACATACGGACCCACAAATCGTGGAGCTAGTTTACCAGAAGGCACCTTAAGACGTAGATTATGGGTCGACAACCAAACCTTATCTCCCACAGAAAAACCCCTGGAGCAGAGACGCCTCCTGTCACACTTCCTCTTTTGGATGCAATGGGCGTTGAGCAAGTTCTTCTGAACTTGGGCCCAGACTGTGCATAGATCCTTAACGATAACATCCACCCCACTATGGCAAGAAGTAGCATTGGAAAAAGATGCATGTCTAGGATGAAAACTGTAATTACAGAAGAATGGCGAAACACTCGACGAACTGTTATCCTGATCGTTAATAGTAAATTCCACAAACGTTAAGTATTTCACCCAATCCGCCTGCTGATCAGAAACAAAACAACGAAGCTTTTGTGTAACTGTTTGGTTCATCCTCTCCGTCTGCCCATTAGTCTCAGGGTGAAAGGCCAAGGAGAAGGATAGGGTAATACCCAGAGCTTACAGAAAGATCACCAGAAACGGGAAACAAATTGGACCCCTCTGTCAGAAACAATATTCTTGGGGAACCCATGCATTTTCACAATATGTTTGACAAACAACTCAGCGAGCTTTTTGGACGACAGCAACCCCCCTGAGTGGAACCAAATGACACATTTTGCTAAAGCGATCCACCAAAACCCAAATGACCGTCTTACCCTCAGAGGTAGGCAGATTGGTCATAAAATCCATTGAAATATGGGTCCATGGATGCTCTGGTATGGGAAGAGGACAAAGTTCCCCAGGAGGACGGGTTCCTTTGCCCGAGCACAAATGTTACATGCTGCCAAATAGGCCTTCACATCACGATATAAAGACGGCCACCAGTAGTTGCGAGAGATGAGCCTCTTTGTGCCAGACACTCCGGGATGTCCAGATAATACAGAATCAGGTAGTTCCTTTAACAAACGGAAGCGAAACTGAATGGGGACAAAGACTTTAGAAGCAGAACAATTAGCAGGTCTCATGTCCTGGTGTGTCTTAATCTCAGTGCCTAAATCAGGGCACATGGCTGAGACAATCGACTCCTTGGATAAAATGGGTACTGGATCCTCCCGAGGCGAGTGACTGGCACAGAAGCTTCTAGATAATGCGTCAGCTTTAACATTTTTAGATTCTGGTCTGTAAGTGACAAAATTAAACCGGGTGAAAAACAACGCCCAACGAGCCTGACGTGGGTTCAGCCTTTTAGCGTTCTCTAGAAAGGTCAGGTTTTCATGATCCGTTAGAACCGTGACTTGGTGTTGGGCACCCTCGAGGAAGTGGCGCCATTCCTCGAAGGCCCACTTAATCGCCAAGAGCTCGCGGTTCCCAACGTCATAATTCCTGTCTGTCGAGGAAAATTTACGGGGAAAAAAGGCGCAAGGACGGAGATTAGTCATGGTGGCCGACCCCTGAGAGAGGACCGCCCCTACCACGAACTCAGAAGCATCAACTTCGACGACAAAGGGTTTACTGCGGTCTGCTTGAATCAACACCGGAGCTGACACAAAACTCTGCTTAAGTTTCTCAAATGCCTCTATGGCCTCAGGTTGCCAATTACTAAACTTCACCCCTTTCTTAGTCATGTCCGTCAACGGCCGAACAAGCAGGGCTGTGGAGTCGGCAAGCCGAAGCCCCGACTCGGACTCCTCAATTTCCCAAACCTCTGACTCCCTCATACATAGCGCATCTTTAAGTGATAACTTTACTGTAGTATAATGGTCACATCAGGCTGTTAATCACCTTATGATACAATAATCAAGCTATTTAGCTAGAACAGACACTTACAAGCAAAAGGGTAACAATGTTTTGATATTTTGAACACTTGTAGGTAGAGTTGATGAAAAATCTGTATTTGTATCCAAGTCCAGTCTGCACCAACATTGGGAATGTGTAGAAGAGATCTGGGATCAGATTTTGATCAAGATGTGCTTGAATCTGACTCAGAGCCCAGAAGGATTCAGGCAGTATTGAAAACCAAAAGGTGGATTTCCCAAATACTAACAAAATAATAAAAATTAACACTTTGATTTTTAGGAGCAAAATTGTAACTAAGTCAAATTTATGTATAATATGGGTCAGATGACTGTATATAAAATTACCGTAGCCTCATGTACAAAGCTGTGAGATATGGAGCCTGAAAGTCACAAGTTCAAAACATTGTTACCATTTTGCTTGTCAGTGTAAAATATATTTATTGGATATGAATTTAGGACACAAAAAATTGTAAATATGCAAAACACTGAAGGAACACTTGTGGAGTCTCTGAATTTGTTCTGAGAAATAGTATTGCCTCCATCAGATCCTGAAAACATGACCTCACATCTGATCTCATTATTTCCTGGCTAGAGAACGGCCTCTCTACACTAACTTGAGTTGGGGGCAAAGCAGTGACCACAGGGGCAACATCTCTAACAATGTTAGGGTATAAAGGAATTGCCTCAGCCACAGTCAGTTTTGATGAATGGTTGAACTCTTCTCCTTCTTTGAAAACAGATGAACAATTTTGCTGAAATCTGTTTGCCATGGGAGCAGAATCTTTTCCCCTGGGGCAGCGCTTTGCCTGCTCCATGTCATCAATTACACTCCTCATGTGATGAGGCTGAAGATATGGGAGCAGGAGCACTGGCCGGACCCAATTCCTTTGCACTGCATCGAACTAACTGGACCAACTTATTACATATTTTGGGAGTCGGAGTCGGTCCATTTTATGACGACTCCGACTCCTGCAAAATAGCCACCGACTCCACGACTCAGACTCCACAGCCCTGCGAACAAGAACCGAAAAATTCCGAATACATTTTCGATAATAGTTGGCAAACCCAAGGAACCGCTGCAAGGCCTTCAGGGAGGCAGGGCGGACCCAGTCGAGGATAGCCTGAACCTTATTGGGATCCATACGAAACGAGTTGGGAGTCAGGATGTATCCCAGGAAAGGAACCTCCCGAACCCCCAAAAATACACTTCGAGTTTGACAAAAAAAATTATTGCACCTCAAAATTTGTAAGATTTGTCGCACAAAGTTTAAACGTGAGATGCCCAGTTTTTTTGAATAAAAATAAAATGCCATCCAGATAGATGACCATACAACGCCCCAATCAATTCACGAAAAACGTCGTTTACCAGGTTCTGGAAGACCACAGGAGCATTACACAGCCCAAAGGGCATAACTAGATATTCAAAATGGCCTCCCGGGGTATTAAATGCGGTCTTCCACTCATCTCCCTCCTTGATACGGGACGATTATAGGCCCCCTTAGGTCTAACTTGGAAAAAACCACTTAGCCCCCTGAACTTGGGTTAAACAGATCTGGATTCAACGGTAAGGGGGTATTGTTCCTCACCGTTTTTTTATTGAGCTCCCGAATAATCAATGCATGGACGGAGAGTTTCCATCTTTCTTCTTAACAAAGAAGGGAATCCTGCACCCATAGGGGACACGGAAGGGAAAATGTGACCCCTTTTGTATGCTCTCTGCAATGTATTGCTTCATGGCGGTTCTCTCAGGACCCCACAGATTATAAATCCTGCCTTTAGGAAATTTTTACCCCTGGCAATAATTCAATAACAAGTCATATGATCAAAGCGAGGGTAACTTCTCAGACTGGGTCTTGGAGAACACCTCAGCAAAGTCACGAATAAATGCGGGAATCTGCTCAATCTCCACATTACCAAGAACAATTGGAAGCCATTTCTTAATACACTGCTCGCCCCACCTAATTAACTCCCCCGAATTCCAATCAAATCGGGGTTGTGTTTTGAAGCCAGGGCAACCCCAACAAAAACATCAGCGGGTAAGCCCTCCATGATTAAAAAATTTTAAATTTCTCCTTATGTATAGACCCCAAATAGCATCTAAAGTTCTGGGGTGCAATACTGGATATTGCCCTTGGACCAAGGTGTGGAATCAATAGCCACAACCTGCAGGGAATCAGAGAGAGACCTCCAAGGAAGGCCCAGACGCCTAGCGAATGAAGCGTCCATGAAATTGGAGGCTGATCCAGAGTCCACAAATGCACTCCCAGAATTACAGCTGGAAAAATACGAAATTTTTATTTGGAACAATAGTTCCTTTGACACAATGGGGAAATATCTGCTCGCCAGGTGACCTTCCCGGAGTCACCTAGGCGCTGAAGTTTTGGCCATGGCTTCTTTTTGGCACACTTCCCGGATGTGATGGCCTTCTCCGCCACAGTAGAAGCACAGACCCTGGGTGCGAGGGGGAGGTCATGCGGTCACTGGCAGCACCCGCAGAAGAGGCCCCTACCTGCATAAGCTCCTCCGGGGGTATAGTCACGCAAGCAGGTTCGGGGGTAGAAGCAGAACAGTGAAGAGGTGTTAAGCGGGGCAACGGAGAAGAGGTCTGTTCCCGTCGACTCTCCCTAAACCGTCTGCCTAGTCGCACCGCCAAGGCAATTGCCTCATCCAGAGTGCCCGGGGTAGGATAAGCCACCAACCAGTCCTTAACATGTTCTGCCAATCCCAGCCTGAACTGGCACCTGCGGGCTGGGTCGTTCCACCCTGACGGAACACACCAGCGGCGAAATTCCGAAGCATAAACCTCTATCGTCTGCTTACCCTGCCTTAAGGTGGTGAGTTGAGTCTCAGCCACCACCTCCCTATCAGGATCGTCGAACAGGAGTCCCAAGGAGACGAAAAAATCTGTCGACTGAGGACAATTTTGGGTGCCTCTGGGGGTATGAGAATGCCCACTCCTGGGGCGGACCCTTGGAGTAGGGACATGACAATTCCCACTCTCTGTTCCTCGTTACCAGAAGTACGTGGCCGGAGTCGAAAATACAAACGACAGCCTTCCTTGAAAGACAGAAAGGCCTTCCTGTCACCTGAAAATCTATCAGGTAACTGGATGGGGGGGTTCCACAACACGGAGTGGCGATGTCGGGAAACTCCCATCCTGTGGGGTACCTGTGGAGGTCTCCTGCTGCTGCATCCTTAATGCCAGATCTTGGACCAACTGGGTAAGTCCCTGCTTCTGCTCTACCAGCATCGTCATGGGGTCCATGGTGCGTGGGGAGCAGTAATGTAGGGCTTGTGAAAATGTCACATCAGTGGCCCCGACTGCCACCCAGCCCACTGTCCCTGCCTACTTGATGTGCTGCCCTAAATAGCATGCCCCAACTGGACGACAGTCCCTACTCTACTACGTGCAGGGACGTCAGGGAAACGCGAAGTCAACAGTCTGGGTCGATAACGGTATAGGTATGTCAAAGCCACAAATCGGAAAACCAAGAGAATAACGTAAGCCAAGGGTCAAAACCAGGAGGTAACGCAGTACAGAATCAGAGGACAAGAACAAGGTCAGGAAGCAAGCCGAGGTCAGGGTAACAGAGCAAACAAGCAAACGGGAAAACAGGAGAAACACGAAGGGGAACCTTTCACAGGCAAAGATAAACCAAACTGAGCCGGTTTAAATGATGCGCCCAGACACCGCCCCAGCAGCTGATTGGTGCGGCCTCCGGGCTCCTCTATTGGTCTGAGCGACACACCCTCTGAGCTGATTTGAAGCCGAGCTGTCACTCCTAACAGCCAGGCTTCTCCCTGGGCGTGTCCCCCGACTGGAGGGATTAACCCCTATAGCACCTTGCTCCTCCACGGCAACAACATGTGCCGTGACACTTATGTCATGTTTGCAGGCGTTTTTGCGACGCTCCCCCTCCCTCACCGCGCTGAAACCGCCGGGTGTTAGCTGCAATTAGTCGCTAACAACCAGCGGCTATGAAAAAGGATCACACCGCGATCCCATTTCAAAGCCGCCTACCGGCGCTATGACGTACTCATACATCATAGGTTGGTAATGGGTTAAAGAAGACCCGTGATCATCCCTGATGTATCTGTTTTAGTAAATCCTTGTGTTCCCCATGAAATCGCAACTCTGGAGCCTTTTCTCTTATAACTCTGGTTTGTGCCGTTCCTCTGTTATTCCTCCTAGAAATATATGACTGAATCTGTCAGATGGGTGTTACCATTCCAGTTTCAAAAGAGGTGTGTCATGTAACTGCACAGCACTGATTGGTCAAAGTCAGACTATGCAGGGACACACTCCCTATTGGTAACACCCAGTTGACAATTTGGTATTAAATTTCCTGGAGTAATAACAGAGGAACAATACAACAGCGATTTGAGGAAAGATGCGTCAGAATTGTTATTTCATGGGGAATTCAATTCTTTACTAAAACAGACAAATCAGGAATGGTCACAGGTTCTGCATAAGATAGGCGTAACTCCGAGTGGCTCTCCGCTCTGGCTCATAGAATGTAATGCATGGACCATGGAAATGCACCACTGAAAGTAGGACGCCCCTTCCTATCGGTACCATGAGCAAGATCGGTTTGTTACGCCCGAAACGCGTCGGTTTTGACTGTCTGTCCTGTACCCTGCTGCACGGTGGATTTAATAAAAGTACGGCATTCACTTTACCACTGGATCCGTTTTCATTACACTTTTGGACAGGCTGAGCTGTAGTAACTGAGATAACTAACAGATGGGGTCGTGCCAAAAAAAAAAAAAAAAAAAAGTAGCCACCTCCATCACACAGATGTAAATGGATAACTTTACCTCTGGACACCAGCAGTGCCCGACAGACCCCATTAACTACTATGGTGTCCACTGTTTTAATCCCTTAAACCAAACGGATGAAAAGTAGTTAATGACCAGAACATTTTTTTATTTTTTGCCTCCTTGCGTTTCAACCGTTGTAACTTTTTTATTTTTTCAATGACGCAGTTGGTTTAGGTCTCGTTTTATTCAAGACAAGTTGTACTTTATGGGGGAATAGTTTAAGTTCACTTAGAAATAATTGCAGAATTTCTTTTCTATTTAATTTTTTTTTTTTTTTAAACCATTCACATTTCAGACTTAACTTGTCAGATTAATTCTACAGGTTATTACGGTCGTGTGGATACCTAATATGTGTCTTTTTTTTTTGTGTGTTATATATGCACAATTATTTTTTATTAACTATTTATTTTTATTGTATTTATTTCATTTTTTTTACACTTCTTTTTTTTACTTTTTTTTTTTTTTTTAAAACCCCTGAGGGAAGAACTGTTTTACATTTTTTTTTTGTTTTTTTTACACTTAGTAATGTATTAGCATATTCATATATACTAAAACATTCTAATCTGTGTCAGTCTAACACAGGCAGTGATCAGGACAGCACACAGTGTGCCCTGGTCACTGGCTTGATACACAGACAGCTCTGGGACCACTCTAAGTCCCCAGGGCTGACTGTGCAGCCGTTCCCCGGGCTCTGTCCGGTCACCGGGTGTTTCGATCACCCGACAGAGCAGGGAAACCCTTTGATTGCGCTGTGGTGATGATCTGCCACAATCAAAGGGTTAAAGCACTGGGTTGTGGAGGTTTCCACCGCTCCCCGGTGCTTGCAGGAGATGCTCTGGGATCGGGGCTGTGTAGTACAGCCCCAATCTCAGCACAGCTGCGGTGCCCGGCCGTCGCAAACTCCGATGTCTGCAGCGATGTCTTAAGATGTCGCTGCAGACAAACGACCTGCATCAGCCAACGTCTAAAGTCGGCGGGCGGTCGTTAAGGAGTTAAGAGAAAAAATAATGCAGCCTGCTGTGCCATTTTTTTCATCATCCTTAAAGGGGTTGTCTCACTACAAAGAATAGCTTTCAAAATGTAGGGAACACTAAATGAAGACGTTTTCCAAATATATTGCGTTGTTCATCTTTTTTGTTGTTCTGATCTTTCAGACAAAAGACTAATTACTCTACGGTTTACATTAGCTCAGAAGCTTCTCCAGACCTCAGAGAATGTTATTTATTCAATCTAGACTAATAAACAGATTAGTATGAATACAAGGAGCTCATATGCTAATTACAGACAGCTTGACCAGGAAGTGACAGAGCAAAGCAACATTATTTCATTCATGCATCCTATGAAACTTTGAGATGAGACAACCCCTTTAAAGGAACTTTAGACAGAGGTTTCAACTGGAACCTCTGATGTAGATGTGAACGTACCCTAATGCAAGATAAGCGACATGGAGACAGTGAAGCACGACAAGCTATTATTATGAAGAGTTAACGACTGCTACAAAGGGGCACTAGGACGTTCTGACGCTACATTGGAGCAGCTAATCACCAAAAAGACCCTGGGGGCCACCAGACGTGTCCAAAACAAAAATTTAGAGCAGCCTACTGTGTTTTGAGCCCCGAAGCAGACCTATGTTAACTATGGAGCTGTAGCGGCAGAGGCTTCAATTTTCATGGCAGTATTGGAATTGGGTCCGTGCTATTTGACAAACGGTAGTCTTCTCCAAAGAGTCACATATTGTGTTTCATCAAACGGATGGATGTTGTTGTGTCAGGTGACACACAGAGAACTAACACCCTGCAACCATTTGCTGGAAAGAAAAAAAACAGCTGGTGATGGCAGTGTTAGGCTATGTTCACACGTCTGATTCACGGCATAATTGCGGGACAGATTTCGCACACAATTGCGACATGTGCTCGGCAGCAGGGGCGGGGCGGGGGGGCTGGCAACTCACCGGCCCCATAGACATTCATTATCCACAGCGCGTATACCGCCGTGATAAATGACATGTCACTTTGTCCCCGCTCGCCGGATTTCGCGAGCGGGAAGAGGAGACTGAATCCATAGTTCTCTATGAGAACTGTGGATTACCGTAATGACTGGGACGGATTTCGCCCGTAATTCGTGCAGTACGGTGCGAATTACGGGCTGAAATCCGTCCCAAAATAAGCCGTGTGAACATAGCCTTATGGTCTGGGGAATGTTTTTGTGGACTTCTCTGGGCCGCTCATCCATGTGAAAGGCACTCCCAACAAATTTGGGTGTGAATCCCTCCTTGCAGATCACGTACATCCATAAATGCTGATTGTCTTCCCTGGGGTAGATGGGATCTTCCATCAACAGAATGCAACATGTCACAAGGCTATAAATGTCTGATATTGGTTGAAGGATCATGACCAAGACTTTCCTGCCCCCTCTAGTCTTCTATTACCCCAGATTAAAGTTAACAGAGCATCAGAGGGACCATTTTGATCATTGTGTTTGCTCTATGGATCCTCCCCTACGCACTTGTAAGATGCAGTCAGCAAGGCTCCAGATATGTGACAACCTACTAGGACCTTATTGAGTCCCTCCCAGCCCGTCTCATTGCTGTCTGTGCTGAAAATGGCAGGTACTTTGGATATGAGCTGGTGGACATAATAATATGAATTAACTATGTATTTGACCCCTAGCTGTGTATGGATTTCCCAGTTGCCCTTTATTATTGCACTTGCTGTAACCCAGCAGTTGAGAAGTTTTTGTATATCTTGCTGATTCCACATTTTATTGGATATAAGTTACGCTATGAATAAGGAAGTTTCTTCCGAAACGCGTTAGTGTCTATATCATGTTTCTATCTGCATTTGTCTTTTTTATCAAGCAGAAGAGTTTTTGATCTTTTTTACATCGCAGCCTGGATGTTTTCTGGATCAAGTTATTTGTTTCATATACAAGTTCTCTCTTAGTCTACTTTATACAGTGACTTTTCCCATGAAATTTTTCTCAACCTAATTTTGTCTTCTGCATTCTACAGACACTAATGAACTGTAACCCGGAAGCAGGCAGATGCTAAAATATTAATTTTACAATACCTCAACAAATGAAATCTCTCAGGACGAGGTTTTCCCCGACAACTGGGTTAAAAAAAACCAATAGTGAACACTATGAAAACTTTCCTCTCCAGAACGTAAAAACTGCAGTTTTCTGTTCCACCAGCCCAGACTGCACTCATAATCGTCATATCTACTTTACACCATCCGCGAGAGAGTAAAACTTCTGAGACCATTCAGACATAATCCCTAATAATGTTGTCTTTGAGTCATGAATGGTATTTCAATATGACTTACCTTCACCAGTGAATGGAGACTTTTTTCACCAAACATATCCCAGAGGAAGGTCAGGTCTTCCTGGCTGTCCACATGTGGCTGCAGCTGGGCTGGCAGAGCCACCAACAGCTCATACAGACCTATAAAACGAAAATAAAACACAAAGTGTAATCTCATTAATTTTAGTTAACAGTTCTGTGTGATGGCTCGCCTGGAGCATGTCAATAAGAGCCTGGAGTTTCCACTCGGGTATCGGCCAAGTCATCAGAAAGGCCTTCAAAGATCAATACGGTAAAGAGGAATAATGTGATACCAGGGCTTGACCTGTCACTCATCCATCAGCCCGGGTCACGTGCGGCTCTCCCAGAATACGGGGATTTATTCTAATTAGTTAAAGATAAATAACCAACTCGTACTCCGTGAATTAATAGTTTTTCCATCCTAAGTGATGCGAGTCAGTGCATGAAATGACTCATCCATTCAGCTTCCAAAAAGTGAATGGGGTGGTCCACGGAATCTCGACTCCAGTTACTTTGAAACCTTTTTTTTCTAATTTACTGCTCAATTAACAGTTGTATTTCCATATGTCCCATAAAAAGTAATGTTGATATTCTACATTTCATACCTTATGCCTTCATAGTTTCCGCACTGTGCTGATCGCTTTGAGCAATGATGTAAAAAACATATATTCTGCACATTTACACATCATATATAGAAACGCCGGGGCTCTGGGCCACAGTATCAGATCTTGAGTTATTTCAGTCACAAGTGATTACTTTAAATATGTAAGTTTTACTACCAAGATCAGTTGATCGCCGTGGTGTTCTATTCTGTTCTTCTTCAGGACTAAACTCTTAGGCTACCGTATTTTTCGGACTATAAGACGCACTTTTTTCCCCCCCAAATTTGGGAGGAAAATGGTGGTACGTCTTAGGACCATAGTTTCATCACGGCTTTAATTCCGAATATTTGTGATCCTATTGAGCTCACAAAATCCGCCTGAATGGAAGGGACCGGGTTTGCGGGGCCGGAGTCGCAGCGGGACGCCTGCTCCCGCCCCATACGACAATGCATATGTTATACGGCGCGTACGCGCCGAAATAATGTGCATGTCACTTCCTCCCTCGCGGTGGATTCGCCGAGCAAGGGAGAGCGACGGTTCCACTGTTTTCTCTATGAGGCAGTGATTAACCGTAATGCTCCGCGGATTGGCGCCTACGCAGCACAAACTGGCGCGCAACGGCCCAATCCGCGGCAGAATAAGCATGTAAAGAGACCTTAAAGTCCAAAAAATAGGAGTGCTCTATATCCGATGCATCAAAGTCCGAAAAATACGGTATGTCTACATGGTATAGAAATAATCTCGGATTTTTGCCGTTTTTAGGATTTTAAATTCGCCGAAAATATGTTGGTTCAGGCAGCCCCAAATACGACAATAGAAAAAACGACCTATAGTCTCCACAGCTTGTCTTTTCTACGATCGTCTTTCAGCATGTTGTATAATACGCTGGCCTTTAGTTTTTTGTGTCTTCCTATAATTCAATGTATGGGTGCTTAAGAAGAACGAGAACAGACTGCGGTTTTTGTGCAAAACATGACAAAAACCGCGGTCGTTCATCAAAAAAAACGGTTGATTTTGGACGTTTTTTGTCCAGTGCAGTGTAGACCTAGCCTTAGGGCTTGTCCACACGATGAGTATTTCAAGTCGGAAACCCCACAGACTTGAAGTACTCGTCTAAAACCGAAAGTAAATCATCCCTATTCATGCAATACAGATTTTATCCTTTGCTTTTTTTTTTAGTAAAAAAAAAAACCACCACAACTTAGAACATGCTCATTCTTCTACCAGATTCCCCATGAAGAAATGTGTCCAAACATTTGTAATTCAGATCCGCATCCAAAACCCTATAGTGGTGAATGGGATTCTGATTCCACATCAGAAAATGCTCCCATATCTTCAGCCTCATCAGATGAGGAGTTTAATTTTAAAAAGTATTTTGATGACATGGAGCAGGCAAAGAATTACCACAGAGGAAAAGATTCCACTTCCAAAGGGAACAGATTTCAGCAAAATTTTTCACCTGCTTTCAAAGAAGTAGAAGAGTTCAACCGTTCATCAAACTGACTGTGACTGAGGCAATTCCTTTATACCCTGACATTGTTAGAGAGGTTGCCCCTGTGGTCACCACTTTGCACCAACCCAAGTTAGTGTAAAGAGGCCGTTCTCTAGTCTGAAAATAATGAGATCATACTTGAGGTAATCTACGAAGAATCTGATGGAGGCGATATTATTTCTCAAAACATATTCATAGACGCCACAAATGTTATTCAGGACATATTTGTTGAAAACTTTTTTTTCCCCCACTTACTGCAGCATTTCACATATATACAATTTTTTGGTATTCTGAAGTTGTATCCAATAAATATATTTTACACTGACAAGCAAAAGGGTAGGAATGATTTGAACTTGTGACTTTTAGGCTCCATATCTACCTCCTGGGAATTTGTATCTTCCGATAGGACAATAGGCTGACCTGGATGGATGTTTATTTTTTTTGGCTTTAGAAACTACATAGCTATGTAAGAGGAAAAACGCTCCAGAATTCTTATTTTTGGGAAATAAAAACATTTACTGAGGCAAGTGTTACATCTGCATCAAATTCTGCCAGAAAGAAATAGTTCAACGTGTGAAAATGTTTTATCCTAGTAAATGATGGAAGCCATGATGGAAACCCACCAGACCCCTTTATGCATTAAAGCAGCTCATCCGATGCCTTTGGTGTTCAATGAAGATAATGCAGGAATCATGAGTAATGCTAACAACCAGTTGTCCGTTTACTTATATATAATTAAGAGGAATAACAGAGGAAAGATGCTCCAGGTTTGTTATTCTATGGGAAATGTGAACATGCACCAAGGCTGGTGCTACAAAGGAAGTCAGATTTTGAAAAAACAGCAAAGCATGCAGTACTATTTTTTCTAATAAAAAACAGGTGCCACAGTGAAAACCTGAAGGACCCCATTCAGAGTCAATGGATTCCATCTTGCGCACTGGTGTCTGCCACACAACAAGATCTGGCATTGCTGTTATTTCCTACTACTGTGAGAAAACCGCAAAACCAAATACATCAGTAGGGAAAAACGGTCTTATTTTATTTTAACAGCTTCATAAGGCCCCGTTCACACGGCTTATTTGCCGACAGATTGGCGCCGTATTCCGCGCCGGATTTGCGCTTCAATACGGCGCCAATCCGTCGGAGTCATTACTGTAATCCACTGCTCTGATAGAGAACAGTGGAATCCGTCGCTTCCTCCCGCTCGGCAAATCCGCCGCGGGGGAGAAAGTGACATGCACATTATTTAAAGGCGCGGACGTGCCCCTAAACAATGCATTGTCTATGGGGCCGGGAGCGTCGCCCCCGCCACGCTCCGGCCCCGCCCCCGTCCCGCCCCTTATTCACGGCGGATTTGTGCGCTCAATACGGCGAACAAATCCGTCATGAATAAGCCGTGTGAACACGGCCTAAAAGTTTGATAGTGCAGATAAACATGGTGCAAGGATTGCTGACGCATTTCAAACGCACAGTGCATTCTCAATGACGGCTATGGCGGAACAAAAGGACTGCAGAATGTGCCCAAGTGAGAATACGTCCAACAGGTCATGAATAACCACAACTTTTGGGTAATAGATTAAAGTGAAACACCCTGCAAATCTAGCAGAAGCCATAATGCCTTAAAGGGGTTGTCCAAATCCCCCCTCCAAAAAAAACCCTATACTCGCCCTCTCCAGTTACGCAGTTCAAGCGTTCTTCGGTTTAAAGTCTGCAAACACTGCTGCAGTTGCCAATTGGTCACATCTCTACTTACATCACAGTTCGGAGCGGTCACTTCCAAATGGTGATATAAGTAGAGGCACATGACCTCTACAGCCAAACCGTGACTGCAGTGGCGACACACCCATTTGGAAATAGCAGACTTTAAACTGAAGACCGGAGAGATGCAGTGCTTGAACCGAGGACTGGGATAATGGGAGTATATGCTTCTTTTTAATTTGGCCCCAGGAGCATATAGATCTTCTGTTAAAGGGAATCTGTCACCATTTTTTTCTTTTTTACTTACTAAATCAAGCCCCTGACCCATATTCTTTTCCTCTCAGTCGTTTTTATTTCCTGATTGTACATTTCTCAATTCGGCCGTCTATATATGATTGTGGGGAAGACATTCTTGCTTGCACTGCTTTAACAGCAGAGAGATACTTTACAGCAGCTTCATGCAAATAGCATTCTTAAGACAGATTCTGTCCCATAGACGTCTATAGGAGAGTTTTCACTGTGCAGGGAGGGCAGAGGGGGAGCTGTGACCTCTCCTCTTGTGACTGGTGGATTCTGTGTTATCTGTACACATTGGTGTTTCCTTTCAGCTTGACCCTCTTTTACTGATAATGAGCACACACTGAAAAGCTCTCTAAACAGAACAGGAAGTGTCAGACAATTATTAGGCTTAGTGGCCAAAGTGAAAACTGCAGGACTTAAGAATTATTTAAAAAAAATACTGAATGTGCTATGGAAAATTAAAAAAAAAAATCCTAAAAAATATGTGTTTAACATAAAAATGCAAGTTAAACAATAAGTCATTTTTTGATGACACATTCCCTTTAAGACATGGACAGCCCCTTTAAGCATTCCAGAAAAAATGTGGTTAGGTCCGCACTGAAGTCCTTATTTAGCAATTCATAGGGAGGGAATGCAACAGATCATCCAAGGCGAGTTAGCCCAAAACTCACCACATGATGTCCAGAATAATATGAAGCACGGACGTCAGCATAAAAATTCCTCCTTAAATTTGAATCAAAAAGTACAAAAAGAGCGACGTTTCGGCTCAAAAACAAAAAAAAAGGCTCACTGTTTTTGAGCCGAAATGTGGCTCTTTTTGTACCTTTTGATTCGAATTAAAGGAGTTGTCTCCCTACAGAGTTTCACAGAATGCATGAATGAAATACTCTGTCACTTCCTGGTTCAGACTGACTCATTTGCATACAGCTCCGTGCTTTCAGTTGCTAATTAGATCTGATTAGCTAAGCAGCTTTTCAAACTGCTCTCAGAAGGCTTTATCTGATCCCCAAAACAAAAGCCCTAATTACAGTTCTGTTTATTTTACATAAATCAAGCTTTTTACTGCTCAGCAGCAGGGACACTGCCCATGACCTGTGTGATGACATCACTCACTGTTATCTCATTGAACAAACAGCAGGGGGAGAATTGTTTACAGGTCAGTTACTGAGGGAACTGAAATAGCCAGGGAGGTCATAAATTCACTTGTATCTCCTTAGGGAAAACAGAGGAACAAAGCAATCTATTTGGAAAATGTCTTTATTTTGTGTTCCCTACAATTTGAAAGCTATTCTTTGTAGCGAGACAACCCCTTTAAGGAGGAATTTTTATGCTGACGTCCTTGCTTCATATTTTTCTAGCCCCTTTCAGCATGTCAATTCACACAGTAGCAGTTTAAAGGTAAAAATCGTTCCCATCTCAAACCTTCATAGAGAAGAAATCAGTTCTGTCCTCCCAATACTATATGTAAGTGTGTTTATCAACAAGAAGTGAACCATGCACAGAACCCGCAAACCACCTAGAGAAGTCTACAAAGAAAGAAAGTCTGTCTTCAAGTTATTTTTTTACCTCCGAGTTTTTTTTCTTCTTAATGACGGTTAAGCCCGACCCGCAGCAAGTACTAGTTATTAGAGGCATAGTTGAGTAAGCTTGTAAGGCAAACAGTAGCTCAGTGTTCTACAGTAGCACACGGCGTAAGCTGCTATCCATCATACACACAAACCATCAGACTGCAGGCCAAGAATGTAGCCGCACTGACTGCGTGAGCCCTCTACGGGGAGCTAACCTGGCATGAGCTGATAGCAATTCATAGCACATGTTTCATTTTCCAGGGGGATTATTAGGGGTAAAAAGGACAAAATGCCTTTTTTTTCGCCCCTTCTGTCTGCCGTCTACAAAAACACGAATGTTCTCCAGGGATCCCCGCTACACGGGTCTGCTATTATTTTTAGTCTGAATAACTGTTGCTGTTCATCAAGAGGACAGCTTTACATGATGTTTAACCAAAAAGGCCCAGTAACATGATAAGCTGTAAGATGGGCTTCCAACTTCTGAAGCCTAATCTAAACATTGTATTAATGAGACGTAATGCCCGATCCTTCACGACTCTCTATAAATGTAAACCTACTCTATAAAAACGCACTGTTCCTATTTGTTTTTCCGTCGGTTGGCACGGGGCATGAAGGTCCTCTCGCTAATACATAAACACGCGCTCTCCGATTACACTTGTTTGCCGAGGTCAAAAAAAGATCTGTATCTCAGGCGGCTTCTTGACTACATCTTGCTCATGGGCGTAGAATACGATAGTCCCTTGAAAATATAGAAAAGTCTTTTCAACTCAAATTAATCTACTTTTTCATGGGGGAAATAAATGTCCTTCGTGAATTGCCAAGAAGCGCTGTGGTCGGAGTGGCGATGCGGGCGCCCAAAACACACATCCTGCAAACAGCGTTCACAGAACCGGCAATTAACAAGGGGGAACGTCTATAATGTGGGGAGGCAGCAAAGGCCAAAGTCAGTCTACAGCCAATATGGAATTGCTGGAGACAGACGTTTGGGGGGTATAAAGCCGGTTTCACATACAGTGGCTGGCTCTGTGTGAATGATCTCATCGGGAGGGGGCATGTAGCATGTGCCGCCCCAGGTCTCCTCGTTAATGAAGCAATAACTGAGCTTATTAAGTCCTCTCTTTACATAGGCCAATGTGATGTCCTAATGCTTTGATATAACGTGCTATACATTTTAAATAATATAGTTAAAGGGTTTATTCACCACAATGACTAGCTTTAAGTCATACTTGCCAACCTTTGGAAGTGGCCTTCAGGGAGGAAAGTTGATAAGGGATGTGCTATCCTTCAGCTTTACTGGATGTTGGATCTCCTAACCAGCATCCAAGCTGGGTAACAGCACATCAATCAGCTTTCCTTCAGAACTGAGCTACAATGTGGCCCCTCTGCACCCAGTGATGTCAGGGCAGTGTCTCATGAGGCTTTACCCTGGCACCACCACTCTCTAAAGAGCAACCCACAGCCAGTAAAAAAAAAAAGTACTCAGATGTATAAAATGGTAGAGATGCCATATAGGCTTAGGCTAAAACCAACCAAAATACATATAGTAAATAGGCTCACCTCGTATGATGCGCTCATTCCTCATGAAGTGTGCGCTCACTAGCTCCGGTGTGCACGTTTTCTTGGATCCCCCACGTCTTTGCGGTAGTAACAGAGTCCATGTAGCGAGGATAGCAGCGTCGCTCCAAACAGCGAGACAAACAGCTTCCGGATCCGGATCAAAGTGAACACATGTATCTTTATTAACTAAGACAGTGCAGTGCCGTGACCAAGAACCGCTGAGCTCGAGACGCGTCGGCAAGTTTTTAGCCTGTGTGTGCTGCTGCTGCACTGTCTTAGTTAATAAAGATACACGAGTTCACTTTGATCGGGATCCGGAAGCTGTTTGTTTCGCTGTTTGGAGCGACGCTGCTATCCTTGCTACATAAAACCAACCAAACATTGTCAACTTGTGACTTTGTTTGGTCCCTTTTCAGCCACATATGCTGCACTAGTGTATATAGTGTGTGGCGCTATTTGGAGCGTTTTCCGGCACAGTTTGAGAGGAAGCCTCGCCAAAACCTCATTAAAACCTCATCAAAAACCTCTTCTGAAGAAGCGTGTTTCAGGTGAGATTTTAATGCTGTTTCGGGTGCTGAAAAATCAACATCAAAACAGCATCCAAATCAGCTGTGAACATACCCTAAATCTATGTTCACACGGCTTAATCACGCTGTAATTGCGTCCTGTGCTCTAGAGCGGGGGCGGCGAGCTGCCAGCCCCATAGACATTCGTTATCCACGGTGCGTATCCTGCCGTGATCATGGACATGTCACTTCCTCCCCGCTCGCCGTGAGAGGAGACGGAATCCATAGTTCTCCATGAGGACTGTGGATTACCGGAATGACTGGGACGGATTTCAGCCGTATTTCGCGCAGTACGGTGCGAAATAAGGAACGAAATCCATCCCAAAATTGTCACTTATCTCCCCACGCACACAATATGATCGTATTGTATGAGCGGGGAGAGGAGGCGTAATCCATAGTGCTCTATGAGAACAATGGATTACCGTAACTACGGGGCGCACCTCCCCATATATTAAAGGTGTTATGCCATGAAGTAAAATTGAGGGAAGCTTACAAATTAAATAATAAACATTTTCAGGTTTCCAACATTTCCATTCATCATTATTAAAAATTCTGTACCGTTTTTGTTTTAGCTGCGCCCTTAGTAATGCATTGTTTACAGCTCGTCTCCAGGGGATACGACCAGGGCTGGGAGCTCCTCAGTCCTGGTCGCACATGCTCAGACATCACCTCTCCTCTCAGGTGGCTACTGAGTGTTCAACCCCAGGTGCTGTCATTTTACGCCTGTCCTCTGTACTCCTCAGTAATTAGTCAAACAGTGCAAATAATAAAAAAAAAAGAAACCTCAATGAGGTGTGTCACTGACAAAGAGAAAAAAAAAATCCACAGATTTGTACCTGAGGGATTTGAACCTAGGACCCTTGTGTCTGGAGGTAAAAACTTTACCTCTGAGCTACAGTGAAGTTGTGGACAACTCTATACATAAACAGACCTTTCATTGACTAGCGAGAGGAAAGGCCTGGTGATGTCATCCTGCTGGGTCACATATATGCAATTCAAACAAATCACACACGCCCCCTTCTGAGCACACAGAGCTGAAGAGCTGGATGCAGGAGGTATGAAATAAGATCGTGACAAAACCCCTTTAAGCGTAGTACGCGTGCAAAATATGCAGCGAAATGCACCCCAAAATAAGCCGTGTGAACATACCCTAAAAGTGTATTCTAAAAGTTACCAACCAGTACTTGATATGGCCGGTACAAACAAAATATCGGCACTGCCCACTGGCAGTAAAACTGTCCCTGCTGGTGGTTTACCAGATTGGTGGCAAACCTACCATAGCAGGAGATTTACCAACTCTTCAGAGAGACTTGGAGGACTCCCCCTTTTAGGGAGTTCCCCTGACAATCAGGGAGAGTTGGTAAGTATACTTTAACTACTTGCCAATTGCCCACAGACTAGAAACACCCGGGTGGCAGTTTATTTCTGCACGGTCAGCGATACCTGGGCTCTTTATTACCATCCCTGTCTTCTTGATTGCGGTGTACTCAGGTGCTTAAGCAGTATACACAGACAGGAAGCCTCTGCCGGCTTTCTGGCACCCACATGACGGCTGGGGCTCAGTAACTGACTGAGCAGTTGGTTTAATCAGACCCAGACCAGTTCTGTACAGTACAGGGCATGAATTTCCCCTGTAACTTAGGCAAATATACCCTGCACTCTCAAAAAAAATAGTAACATAAAAATGCCCCCCACAGTTCTCTTTCAGACCCTTTGGGGGGCACAATAGGTAAAACAAAATAGCAAAAAAATATACACACACAAAATAAATGCTAACCGCTCAAACTGCAACTTTCAGCCCTGCCCCCGACAACCCTAACTTTATACACCTCATATATGAATCTCCGTGATGAAAACATGACGAAATTACAAAACTTATTTTAGCGACACTTTTGGGGTTAAAATAAAAAAAAATGGGAAAAACTCTTATTTTAACTATTTTCCCTGCTATTAAAAAAAAAAAAAAATTTAAAATCTTAGGAGAGCTTATCTCCTGCTTGTTTACACAAGCTTCCCTTGGTTATCGACCACCTCTCTCAGTTCTCATTGTTCTAGCTGCGCTGTCTGACCATGGTGACCTCACTCCTTACTGTTTGTCATCTCCGACACAGGAGCTTGTTTATCTATGTCATTGACAAAGTTTAACCCTTTAGTGCAGCCTTCTGCCCTGTGGTTTAAACCCTTCGGCTAGCAGTGTCCTTGAAACAGGCTCGGCCAGGAATAGCAGAGCTGATATGTTATTCATTGCTGTAGAACCACGCACAGCATGAACAGGAAGTGGCTTCTGTTTGGTTGTGAAGAGCAGGCTTTGTGAATCAGCCCGGTGAGAACACCCCTTTTAAAGGGTGATAGCTTCTGGGACCACATATTATATCAGTAAGAGTGGAGCCCCTGAGTGATGTCATGTTAGAGCAGGATCATGCCTGTGATGCCAGTACATCGGCGGGGCTACTTTGGAGACAACAGTGATTGCTTGCTTGGAGGGTGGTGTCCTATTTATCTATGACATCACTCTTTGAGCTAGTTGTTCGAGCAGGTGCTATTACCAAAATAGCTGGATCCTGGGAAAGGGGTAACTGCACAGGACTGGAGACTGGATCAGAGACTGGAGAGGTGAGGAAGTTACTCCGCGTCGGGAAAAGACTGCGCCCACTTGATGGTCGATGGCCTGACTTGGGATGTATCGTGACGCTGCACTCCCCCTAGGGGTGCACAAGGTCAGCCGGATATGGTTTCACAGTTAACCCCTGACAACATGGGCCCAAGACGACCCAGGGAGTGCAAGAGGATACCTCACTCACCCACAACCCTGAACAGCTGGGAGAGATTTGCTTGCCCACACTGGTGAAACAGAACTCTCCCAGCCTGGTAGACTGCCACAAGTTCCTCGTTAGCTATAAGACCGTTCCGTTACAGACTGATAACAAGGCCTGCCTTGGGATAGCAATATTTTAGAGACCGAGAATAAGGACACATGAGATTGGGGCGATCAAGACAACACACCAGTTCAGGATTAAAGTTTAAGGAGTTAGTCGCCTGGTGTGGGGGAGGGGGGGCACAATAGACAAACAATACATACAAAGGGATATAACTATACAGATATTGGTCAAAAGTGCAAATACAATAGGGTATAAGTACAGACAGAGAGGTAACACTTGTATCTGATGAAGCGCTGGTGTGCGGCGAGAAACGCCTTATTTTAGTGTTCATGTGGAAAAGGTCTATAGGCTCTTTTCACAATTTTTTATTAGAATAAATACTTTATTTTAATATATCCTCATATCCGAGAAGAAGCAGTTGTTCTAGAACAGGGCGTCGGATCCATCTTCTATACCTCAGTATTTTCTACACTGTTCGTACCCGTTGCCGTGCGATCGGTCTCGGAGTGAAGGATCAGCGGCCGCCGTTCGGAGGCTTGGAGAGAGCCAACCATGGTTTTTTGAGGGTTGTGCCTATTTATTATATGCACACCAGCTCCAGGTGATCATCACAAATTTATACTTACTTTTTCCAATTTTGACATACTTCACCATAGAGCACCCCCAGCCTCTTTTTTTTTTTTTTTTTTTATTTCTCATAAAGACAGAGAGGTAGTGAGATGTGTCTATTTACCTTAGGTTGGTCTTGTGCTGGGCACACATGGGGGGAGTGAATGTGGCCTTGCTCCTGTGCACGGATGCTCCTGGAATGCTGGTGTAGGTATCCCCCCTCCAAAGAGACAACGATAGGCCCACAGGAGCTTCGGCTTAAAACAGTGCTGGGATAGCCCATGTCGCACCCCCTTCACACCCTCTCACATCCCTGGAATGGTCTACACTCTCCTCTCTCTCAGGCCATGCAATTTTTGGCTTCGGACATGAAATGGGTCATAATGTGGCAGGGCATTGGGACAGAACTGAGCCAGTGGTACCATCAGAACCGCGTGGGTCCAAGATACCGTTTGGTACCAAACGCTGGCCTTCTGCTTTGTTTCTGTTCCAAGCCTTTGGTTTCTCCTTTCCCATGTGCCCTACAGACATGACAGCTATATGTGTGGGAAGTTTCATATTTAAAAATATGAAACTGGGGTGGACCTGTGATGCCCGTTCTTCTATAAATCCTTATGAAATATCGTCGCCGCTCAGACTGATATGACTCTTTGATTCTGGGGTATGACAACATGTGGGTACCCTAGCCTGGGCCAGGTGCTAATGAAATGAACTGACAATCCTTTGATGCTTAGACCTCCTGCTGGGATGGTCTCCTATCTGGCTTGGGAGCAGCCAGGTCTTGCTGTCTTTTGCCTAATTGATGCTTACTGGTGACACTTGTTGACCAGGGGGGAGCTTAAGTGACTTTTGCAATCTGTTGCACAGCGGGGGGCTTGAGTGACTTTTGCAATCTGAGTTAGTCTGAAATTGGGGTGGGGGGGTGACTTGTCATCTTTTGTCATTTTTCTCACACTCGGAAAACCTCAAAATCAGACATAGCTGCAAGATGTTTTCAATGCAAACCTGGTGCCGCACCATCAAGAGTAAGACCATCCTGACCCTGTGGCAAGAAAAAAAAAGTTAAGGTAGTGTTCTCACCATGCTATTTCACAGAGCCTACTCTTCACAGCCCGCTTCAGACTCTCACTTCCTGTTCAGGCTGAGGGTGGTTCTACAGCAGTGACTGACATTTCAGCTCTGCTATTCGTAGCTGGGTCTGTTAGAGGAACACTGGTGATGGAGGCTTTAAACAGTAGGACAGAAGGCTACAGAGCTCTAAAGGCTTACAGTGTGTTAATAAGAAACAAACTGTGCTGCTGATAAGAAACTGCAGAGAGTGGTATCATCATCCAGGCCAGGGCTGCTATAACAAAGTTGTGGTCTGTAACCTTAGGAACCTTATCTACACAAGCAGTAAATAAGAACTGCTCTAGCTCTGAAGGGAAGGAAAAACACAACAGCAATGTATTTGGTAATAGTCTATCTTTGCCTACAGGTTTAAAGCCAATCAATGTGGTGAGAAAACCCCTTTGATATAAGAAAACTACTATGGGTGCACATGCATAGTACATGATGTTAGGCTATGAACAAAACACATTTGTGATGTACGTTTAGCCCATACGGCGAAAAACTCCTGATGTATATCCTAAACGTGTCAGTAAAGTTTAAACGTCTGACACAGGCCAAAAGCAGGACACTTTGACCTCCAGCTAGCCGTTTAAAAAAACTAAAAAAGGATAGCACACAATCTCCGCTCCTCACACGACCTTCTTCTCAGCTCCTCACACGACCTTCTTCTCAGCTCCTCACACGACCTTCTTCTCAGCTCCTCACACGACCTTCTTCTCAGCTCCTCTCACGACCTTCTTCTCAGCTCCTCACACGACCATCTTCTCAGCTCCTCACACGACCTTCTTCACAGCTCCACACACCACCATCTTCTCAGCTCCTCACACGACCTTCTTCTCAGCTCCTCACACGACCTTCTTCTCAGCTCCTCACACGACCTTCTTCTCAGCTCCTCACACGACCTTCTTCTCAGCTCCTCACACGACCTTCTTCTCAGCTCCTCACACGATCTTCTTCTCAGCCCCTCACACGACCTTCTTCTCAGCCCCTCACACGACCTTCTTCTCAGCCCCTCACACGACCTTCTTCTCAGCCCCTCACACGACCTTCTTCTCAGCTCCTCACACGACCTTCTTCTCAGCTCCTCACACGACCTTCTTCTCAGCTCCTCACACGACCATCTCCAAGACTTCTCCCGTGCTTCCCCCATTTTCCGGAACACGCTGCCCCAACACATCAGACTCTCTTCCACTTTCACTAGTCTCAAAAGGAACCTGAAAACCCATGTCTTCAGGAGTCTATAACCTACTATAACCCGGCCACCACTGTGCTACCCCACAAACATGTCTGCCCCTCACCTTCTGTCTCTTTCCTCCTCCATTGTAGACTGTAAGCCCTCGTGGGCAGGGTCCTCCCTCTCTCTGTGCCAGTTGTTATTATTATTATTTATTTAAAAGCGCCATTGATTCCAGGGCGCTGTACATTCGAGGGGGGTTACATACATAACATAAGTCAAACGAGTACAGTGATAAGTGATGAATGACAATTGGCACGACAGAGGGGGAGAGGACCCTACCCGCGAGGGCTTACAATCTACAAGGAGGGGGAAAGAGACAGGAGGAGTTGTTAGTCATTTATTGTCATTATTGTACTTGTCTGACATATTATTTATTATTATTATTATTTATTTTAAATCTCCATTGATTCCAGGGCGATGTACATTCGAGGGGGTTACATACATTACATAAGTCAAACGAGTACAGTGATAAGGGATAATGACAATTGGCAAGACAGATCTACAAGGAGGGGGAAAGAGACAGGAGGTGAGGGGCAGACATGTCTGTGGAGGAAGTAGTGACAAGTTTAGTGAAGGTTATAGGCAAGCCTGAAGAAATGGGGTTTCAGGTTGCTTTTGAAGCTGGTGAAAGTGGAGGAGAGTCTGATGTGTTGGGGCAGTGAGTTCCAGAGTGTGGGTGAAGCACGGAAGAAGTCTTGGAGACGGTTGTGTGAGGAGCTGATAAGGGGAGAGCAGAGGAGAAGGTCCTGTGAGGAGCGGAGAGTGCGTGGGGGAGATATTTGGAAATTAGGGCAGAGATGTATGGAGGGGAGAGGTCATGGAGAGCCTTGTAGGTCATGGTTAGTAGCTTGAAATGAATTCGCTGGGCAATGGGAAGCCAGTGAAGGGATTGGCAGAGGGGAGAGGCAGAGGAGTAGCGAGGAGAGAGGTGGATAAGACGGGCAGCAGAGTTAAGGATGGATTGGAGGGGAGCGAGAGTGCTAGCTGGGAGGCCACTGAGAACATATGTTATGTATGTAACCCGCCCCCCCTTTAATGTACAGCGCCCTGGTATCAATGGTGCTTTAAAATAAATAATAATACAATAATAACCTGGCTACATTCAGAACCCTCATAGAAAGTAATGGGGAGGACCGCCGCATGTGCCACCCCCCTCATTCACTCACATGGTCGGCTCGTACCTAGCTGGGTAGGAACACCCCTTTAATTCATTTCACTGAGCAGCCGAATATTGCAATTTAAGAAAATAATTACAGAACTGAAATTAGTAGTAGCAGAAATAATTTTACTCCATCTTCTTATAAACAGTCCAGAAGAAGGAAGATTATATAATGTGCATCCAGCATAAAAGAACTAGAATTACATATGGACACAAGACACCGGTAATTGCAGATGAGGACCCTGTTTACAGGTATAACATAAAATCTCATCTGTTAGGCGAAATATAAACATTTATATTGTCCAAATTCCCCCCCTTTTAGAAACCCCTCGGTCTAGGAGGTTCCAGGCTGACTTGAAACAATCTGTACATTGCCGGCATCTGTTTAGAATTAATGGTAATGTGGATTCCAAATCTTCTCATTGCAAATGACTTCGATTATTGTCTACTACCAACCGGGCAGCCAGCAATCATACCTGACCTGTCAATCATCTCTAATGTGATCAAGAACATCTGGAACATGGGCAAATTTGTTATTTCTAAGTTGAAGAGTTATGCGGGAGGCAAATGGTTGTCTGAGTCTGTCTATTTACCTAGATGCTACAGAACAGAGCTGGGTGATTGATCCATGAAACTGCGGCATGCCCAATTACACAGAAATGGAGAGCAGACTTCCAGTAGAAAGCTTCAGACACAAGGAGCGTGGATTACAGAAGACACAGCCGCTGCAGAAGATCCTAAGTGTGGCTCGCACTACTAAAGAGGGCAACTACAAATAGCTCACTACAAGGCGGGCACTTGTCACGGATCACGCCGCCGCCCGTGTGGTGCGGGGCTCACAGCGGCTGTGTCATTGTACTCTGTACCTGCTGCAGTGTCCTCTGCTGCCCAGCACTACTCACCTGGCCGCGATCCTGCCCGTAGTCGTCCTATGTGGCTTCCTCAGCGTGTGTGTGCGCACCTCCTAGGGCGCGCGTGCGCCAGCCTTCTGATACTTAAAGAGAAGGACTTCCTGTGTCCAGCCCTGTGACCTCTGCTTTCATAATGAGCTTCCTCCCTGTACTCTGGTTCAGTTGGTTGGTGTTCTTCCCTAGAGCTAGACCTCTGTTGCTGAAGCTCCTGCTGAGTTAACCCTCTGGTTCCTGAGTTTCTGCATTTAACCCTGCGCTGTCCAGCGCACCCGTGCTCCCTGCTGCTTCCTGACATACTGTCCTCCAGTTTCTCCCTGCTGACTCCTGCTGCTGAATAACTCTGTTACCTGTCATTCGTTTTACTGCTACATCATCCGTTTACCAGTCTCCAGTGTCCAGCTATCCAGCCCTACACTTCGGCTACCCACCGCGTGCATTACCACCTGTGCCCGCGGTGGGCTCAGAGGATCCCCTATACCGGGACGTCTCTAGCCCTGCGGTTAGAAACCGTGACAATACTATACTGGATTCTAAGGACCCGGCATCAAGACGAGATTAAAAATCAAGTAGTAAGGACGGCTGTAGGACATTTTTCGGAGATTTGAATATTCTACATAATGTACCTTATATAGTATTGTACTGGATGTAGCCGTAGACAAACATACTTAAAGTGAATTCGCAAAACCAAATACAGCGGCGAATAACCGGCAATAAAACCTATAGCAACATTTAAAATGTATTACTGCTATGCTTTATAAATGGAAAAAAGTTAAAGGCGTTTAGTGCACAGTTTGCTCAAATTGCATTTGCCCACTTACCACTGCAAGGTAGCTTTATCAGGTGGGCCCGAAACTCTAATACCTCTCTGTGGGGCAAAAGCAGCCATACATTTAGGTTGGGCTCCATTCACACTGATAATGTGTGGCTGTATAAGATCCTTATAGTCAAAGTGACTGGAGCCCAGTCCTTAAAGGGGTTGTCTCACTACAAAGATTGCTTTTTATGTTAAAGATCTTGCAAAATCAAGTCATTTTGCAATATTTGTCCATTAACAGCATTCTACTTATTCCAAGATATCCCCTCTTGTTTGAGCAGCATCAGCTCTTCAGGTCACTATAGCTACAGACCAGTTTGAACTCTCCTGATAGGCTGCCGCTATAGCTACAGACCTTTCATGCGCAACAGCTCGTTAATTCAGGCCAGTAGTAGTCAGTAAACCTGCTCCTGAATTCAAAAATGAAACTTAGAAAACAGGACTAAAGTAAGATGAATCGATGCAGTGAGACAACCCCTTTAATGTATGGCAGCTTTGGCCTCCACAGAGAGGTTTCAGCGTTCGGGACTCACATAATAAAGTTACCCTGACATGGTAGGTGACCAAACACAACTTGATCAAACTGTGCACTAAACACTTAATTGTTTTCATGTAAAAACCTTAGCAGTAATGCATTTTAAAAGCTCCATTAGTTCAATGTTTGTATGGAATTTCATGCCGGCTATGCTCTGCTGTATCTGGTGCTTGAAAATTTACTTTTCGTAGACACAGTGTGCACTAGCGTCTACACAAATTGCAAATGGAGGTGCAAGCTAATTTGTCTTTTTGGATATTTAAAGTGAAGCTACCCCACTGATCACTTAGTCACAAGTGTCCAACTCACGGCCTATGAGCCGAATCCATCATTTTATGCGACCTCTAAGAGCTTCGACACCGTGAGCAGGGATGGACAAGGGCCAGACACAGGACAGCAGCTATCTTGGACTCAGAGCTCTAGTGTGAACAGCTCTACTTACTCAGGCACCCTAGGAACCTTCCCAGGTAGAAAGCTTGGTGCTAAGGAGGTGGAAGGGGTTGGAACAATATGAATTTCTTTAATCAGCAGAAAAAATGTCCCAGTCTGCTGGGACACTTCTATTTGGTGTGCGTGGTGTCTCAGGTTATTTAAAGGGGGTTTTACCACTAACTCATCTCATACCTTCAGCTCTGTGCGCTCAGAAGGGGGCCTGTGTGATTAGTTTGAATTGCATATCATGTGACCCAGCAGGATGACATCACCAGGCCTTCCTCACTCTAGTCTAAGAAAGGTCTGTTTATGTGAATAGTTACAATGTAGCTCAGAGCTAAAGTTTTTGCCTCACAGCACAAGGGTCTTAGGTTCAAATCCCTGCACGAACTAAACCTGTGGCATTTTTCCTCTTTATCAATGCACAGACCTCATTGAGGTTTCTTTTGTATTTATTTGCACTATTTGACTAATTAATAAGGAGTATAGAGGACAGGAGCAGAATGACAGCACCTGGGGTTTGAACACTTAGTAGCTGAGAGGATGTCTGAGCATGTGCTAGCAGGACTGAGAAGCTCTCAGCCCTGGTCGTATCCCCTGGAGATGAGATGTAAGCAATGAATCACTACAGGAGCAGCTAAAACAAAAATGGTCCAGAATTTTTAATAATGATGAATGGTGAAAATGGTTATTTAATTTGCAAGCTTCCCACGTCAATTTTACTTCGTGGCAAGACCCCTTTAAGACTATGGTAAGGAGGAGTTCCATACATTACATAGAGGCTTACAGTTATAAAACAGCCCTATCAGGGAAACCATAAGGCTCACACGGCGCTCGTGAAAATTAGTTTAATATCCTTGGTCTAACATCTTTGTAACAAATAGCAAGTAGAATAGGTTGGGGTCCGATCCCTAGGGCCACCTCTGTTACAATGAAAATGATGGGTCACAGGTCCGCTGTGTGGGTTGTTCTAGATTAACAATTCTGTATTGAAAAAAGTCAGAAATACTTGCATGCAAAACGTTATTTAATTTGGAATCGGGACAGAAAAAAAACCTCAAAGCAGAAAAAGGATCACGCAGAATTTAAGAAGCAAAAGTCTAAAACAGAGATCACGCTGATCCAGGGTTACACAAATTTTGCTATAGATGTTCGGCTTATTGACCCTATCCCAAATAGAATTAAAACATAAATGTGTGGGATTCATTTAACATTCTTAAAGATGTTTTCTAATTTCAAACAAAGATTTAGATCCTCTCTGACTGACAGAGAATTTTTTTATAGATTGGAAAACCCCTTTAAATAAAAGGACACTGATAACATGATGCTCCAGACGGGCTTGTCTCACCATGCTGTTTCACAAAACAGTTTCAGACACAGATTTTCTGTTTCAAGCCGTGGGTGGTTATATAGCTGTGACTGGCATATCAGCTCTGTTATTTCTAGTTGATCCAGCTAGAAGGACATGAGTGCAGGAGGTTTGTAGATTGTAGTACACATGGCTACAGTGCATTAAAGGGTTAAAGCTTGTCAGTAAGTAATGTAAACAAGCTCCTGTTTTTCAGAATGATGCATGCATTTTTTAACAACCAAAATGCACAAAAAGCTCTTAAGTTCATTCTGCCCAATTAATAGCCATAAATGAATATCAAAAATCCTGTGGATTTTTTTTTACTTGCAAAGCACATATCACATTCAGAATTGATAGCAATGGAGAAGCTCTATAGATAGGACACTATGCCTAGAGAATCACATAGTTGCACATTTACAGCTAAACCCTTGGATGAAGGGACAGTAAACCTATAAAACACAGAAAATTCAAGATTCTGCTGCAGCAGAAACCTCCCCCCACTGCCTTGCTTGTAATAAGAGAGCAATAATGTTAAAGCCTGCCTAATATTTATGCCCCAACATACATCTGTTTGTCTGTTGGAGATGGAAGAGGTCAGAAGGAAATCCATACCATAGAAAAAAAGAGTTAGTGCTCATCACTTGAAATCTCACAATGCTTGGAGGCGAGTCCCCAAATTTCCAAATGGTGCCACGGGAGAGTCAGACACAGGCAAATGCAAAACAGCAAAAACCCAAAGAGTTTAAAAACCTCCGGCACCATTGTTCATTTCCGAGTTCATGGGTCATCCTGTTTGTTTTTAAGCCTGTCTTTTCTCCTCCGCGATCAGTGTACGAGTAAAAGCGTAAATCGATCGAAACGCGTCAGGTGATATGGAGGACCCTGAATTTTTTAACGTAAATATGGATTAAAGGATATGTTTTTATATTTATTTTTTGGTGCCAGAGGTTCAGAAGGAAATCAATGCCTGTCTTCTATTCAAAACTGTTTGCTCCTGGACCACATAGATAACTATGCAGACTAAGGCTATGTCTACACAGCACAGAAAAACTATCGTTTTTTCGGCGGCTTTAGGATTCTAAAAGCAATGAAAATCCAACTGTTTAGCCATCCCATTGACTTTAATAGAAAAAACGACCTGTAGTCTACATGTTTTTTTTTTTCCTGCTCGTCTTTTGCCGCTGGTGTATTTAAAAACTTGTTGCTAAAATACGCCGGCGTTTTGAGCTTTGCCGTCGGCTTCCTATGCAATCAATCAATTGTATGGGCCGATGGCAAAAAAAAATGAGAACCGACTGCGGTTTTTGCAAATCCAGTGACAAAAAGCGTGGTCGTGCATCGGGAAAACAACAGTCGACTGATGGTGTGTGGATCTACACCAGCTTACTCTTATCTTTCCTATTAGGCTGTCTCTCCACTACACAGCATTACCATCATGTCTTCGGCGCTTTTAGGGCAACATTTTCCAACACGCCAAAGCCAGTTTTTTGGTCTAATTTGCGGCAAAACCACTTGACGCCATATTCTTGTTGTAAATGAACTGTCGTACACCAAAACTAGACGCATTATACGCCGGGCAAAACGCCTATTGAGGCGCATTACATATTTAATGCGCCTCCGTCGGGCAATGCGCCTTGATACTATCAATGATATGCTATGTGCCGCGAGTTGTGCAATGCGCCTTTTTTGACGCGATTTGCCTTCTTAGGTCCAATGCGCCTTTTAAGGCGCATTAAGTTTTTCTATGCAAGGTATACCTGACGTCAGATTTTTGGAAGGATCGGACTTTCGGGCGCACTTTACACTGATTTAATGCGCCTAAAACTGACATCTCGACTTTAGTTTTTTAAATGCGTTGAAGATACTATCGTCCCTGCAGCCCCATAGACGGCAATAGAAAAGACGAGCTGCAGTCTCCACAGCTCGTCTTCTCTCTGCTCGTCTTTCGGCATGGGCGTATTATACAATATGTTGTATAAGACTGTGGCGCTTTTAGTTTTCTTGGCGCCTTCCCTTACAATACAATTGTATGGGCGACGGCAAAACAACGAGAAACAACTGCCGTTTTTACGCAAAACGTGACAAAAAACACAGTCCTGCATCAGAGAAAAAATGTCCACTTTCGGGCCATTTTGTTGTCTGATGCAGTGTAGACCTAGCCTTAAAGGGGTTGTCTCATCTCAAAGTTTCATAGGATGCATGAATGAAATAATGCTGCTTTGCTCTGTAACTTCCTGGTCAAGCTGTCTGTAATTAGCATATGAGCTCAGTGGATTCAGACTTCTGCTAATTAGATAAATCTCATGCTGTCAGGACCAGGGAAGCGTCTGAGTTAAAGTAAACAGTAGTAATTACTGTTTAGTCTGAAAGATCAGATAACAAACAAGCTCTCACTGAGTTCTGTGCTGCTGTGACCTGTGTGATGACGTCACTCCCTGCTATCAGATAGAACAAACAGCAGGGGGGGGAGAGGTACACAGGTTGGTCACTTGGGAAACCAGAAAGTCCTCAGAAGGTGATAAAATCACTTGTAGTTCCTCAACAAAAAAAAAAATGAACGCAATATATTTGGAAATTATCTTCATTTAGTGTTCCCTACATGTTGAAAGGTAATCTTTATAGCGAGACAACCCCTTTAAGTTAAATCCTTCTGTATATTACATCTATCATCAGATAGTAGTGCATACACTTGTACAATGAGTTATGTGTTAGAGCTGAAGAAACATAGTAATACAGGTGCTTCCATTAATGACTTATAATAATAAAAAAAATTAATTGAAGGGGAAATAAAATCACTCGCAGCCTTTCCAACACAAAATACATTAAATTTCCCTAAAATGTTACCTTACATTCCAACATTTTATGCCATTGGAAAGCATTCCAGATTTTTTTTTCACTTTCCTTTTCTTTACGATGTATATTTTTTGGCCCATACTATACTAGGTCTGGCTGGCTAAGAGGCCTGAAAATATGCAGGTTTTTTTTTTTTTTTTTTTTTTAAATGCAAATGGGACGTAAAACACATTTAAGGTAAAAATAACACCTGAAATTTCAAGGAAAAATAATAGGAGGAAAGTGATTTCCTTACCAATAATCTCATTGTACACAGCAAGATGGCCAGGAGACGGGCGACTACACAAAAGCCGAGCTTGGCAATTCTAAGAGAATGAATGCATGGGCTTTTCGCAGCCGGTCCAATATGTCCTGTCATCGCTATTGACACGTAGTAACTAAAGCAACAGGTCACTAATTTAATAAAAATGATGTGCGCACTGGGAAATTATTTCTAATTCTCAGGTGTTTTAAGCCATATGTGCAAATCTATTAGAAAAAGGTAGAGCATAACTCAGGCGCTTTCTAGTCTGCCGTGATGTAACGCCAGTGACCACATTCGCTGCACTCCGGTAATGAGAAATGAAATCTAGATTGGAGTCTAGGCCCCGGCAAGTAAAACATTCCGGCTCAGAAGTCGCCCAATTTTCCAGAGATTAGTTTTATAGTACTGCGTGGAGTTAATTAATCTAAATGTAATGCCAAGCCCCGTCTAGAGGGAGCGTGTTAAAGAGATCAACCCCAAAATAATGTAATATACCGATCACTTAACATAGGGGTCTGGAAATTAAAAAATACAGCAGACTTTTTTCATACTTTTACTTTTTTCTGCTATCATTATTAGGGCTCTCTGGCATTGTAGGAATCGGACTTAAAGGCATTGGCTCATCTTAACATATGCTTTCTAAATGAACTATTAAAAAGATTACAGGAGTATTCTCACCACACTGATTAGCTTTAATAGTGTAGGCAAAAGTAAATTAAGATGATTACTAAATACATTGCTGTTCTGATTTTGCTTTATTTCAGGCGTTAGAGCAGTTCCTATCTCCTGCTTGTTTACTGAAGGTATTCTAGGTTACTGACCATCTCTCTCTACTCCAGCAGTAGTCAAGATGGTGATGTCTCTCCCTGCTGTGTCTTACCAACAGCACAGGAGCTTGTGTATATTCCTAAAAAACAAATGTTAACCCTTTAGGGGCCGTTCACACGGCTTATTTTGGCGCGGATTGGCGCCGTACTGCGCGCCGGATTTTCTCATAGAGATCAGTGGATTCCGTCGCTCCTACCCGCTTGGCGAATCCGCGCCCCCGCCCCTTATTCAAGCCGGAATTGCGAGCGCAATCCAGCTCGCAATTCCGTCTGGAATAAGCCGTGTGAACACGGCCTGAGAGTTCTGTAGCCATGTGCCCTGTGGTTTAAAGAGAACCTGTCACATAGATTATGCCCCTCTTGCTGAGGGCAGAACAAGCTAGTGTCAGACCTGCTGTTTCCAGCACTGTGTCCCTTATTCTGTAAGATGCAGGAGTTTTCGTGTATTTAATGCTCAAACCCGCAGTTTTCAGCCAGAAGAGTCATTCGAAGAGTCATTCAAAGAGTCAGTTTTTTTTCAAACCCCTCCCACCTGAGGCTAGCCCCGTCCACCTCAACTGATAAACCTATTACTTTGAATAGCATGTGAATAACTCAGTGGGCAGGACTAGCCTTTGGTGGGCGGGGCTAACACATGCTCATGAATAAGATTAGAGGGGTAAGTGCTCTAAAACTACAGCATAAGGGACACAGTGCTGGGAACAGCAGGTCTGTCACTAGCTTGTGCTGCCCTCAGCAAGGTGGGCATAATCTATGTGTCAGGTTCCCTTTAAATTCTTCCATTACTAACATCCCTATAAAAGGCTCGGTTAGGAATAGCAGAGCTGAAATGTCAGTCACTGCTATAGAACCATCCACAGCGCGATTAGGAAGTGATAGCCCAAAACTGGCTGAGAAGAGCAGAGAAACCCCCTTTAAAGAAGAGAGACCACCTATTTAGGATCTTTCACTATGAGACAGAGCTGCAAAATGCTGTCAAATCACACATTTCTCTCTTCTGGAAAAACAAACAAAAGTGTGTCCTTCAGCATTCGCCAGGCATGTATACAGAGATTATCCATGAAAGCTGAAGTGAACAACATTGATTTGATGGAATAGATTAGGCAGCAAATAAACAGACAGTTCTTGAAGATGTGTGTTAGAAGCAGGATATATGGACAAGCATAAGGGCATGTCCCCACGGGACGGGTTGTCGGCCGGTTTTTCAGCCAGTTTGCGGTTTTGCAGACCGCCTGAAAAACCAGCCGAGAACGAGCACAATTGTGCTCTATGGAAAACCCGTGCAGCAGTCCCCACTGCACTGGTTTTCCGTCTGGCGGTTTTTCCGCCCGCGAAACACTGAACATGCACATTCTTCCATCCGTTTTCCGGACGGAATCTGTGCATGTCTATGTGGAGGGGGAGGGCTTTTCTCCGCTCATCGCAGAGAAAAGCCGTTCCCCCCCCGCAGCCGTAGGGACAGCCGCAAAACAGGACAAATACCAGCCTGCAAACCGGCCGGTATTTGTCCTGTGCAGTGGGGACGCGCCCTAAGGACCTGAGCAAATTTGGCAAGAGCTGCTCCAAAAGGTGCTTCTGGTATGCAGTGGTTAGTACTGGCCAAAAGTCCACCAAGGAAGGTCAACTTGCGAGCCAGCTGCAAGGTTATCGACACCCAAAACTCAATGATACACGTAGGGAGCAATTATTAGCCCCGGCCTGACCTGATCCCACAGAAGTAGCACAAACCTCTGAAAGGATTACTACTTGTGATAAAAAGGAGACAGGTGCATAGTCACAGGCTGGTTAGAATGCCCATCCTGAAAACTGTCCATCATGAAAGCCTTTAAAATGAGCACATGAGCATCACAACTGGACCATGGAGCAATAGAGAAATGAGATGTAGTCTAATGAATCACATTTTCTTTCATATCATATGGATGGAGAGGTGCCTGAATATCACTTAGGGTATGTTCACGTGAAGTTTTGGATCAGATTTTGGATCCGAAAATCGCATCCAAAAACGCTGCATCAACCGGATCCAAAATGCATCCAACACGAAGGTGCGTGTTTGGATGCATTTTGGCTGCAGCAGGATCGCACCCTATAGTTTATAATAGGGCTCCTGCTGCGTCTTTTGGATCAAGAATTGACATGACAATTCTTAGAACGGAAACCGAAAGATGCAAGTAAACACGCCGCGGCGATCACTCGTCTGTTTTACATTGAAAGCAATATAAATCACACTGCTAATTGCTAGATGTGTGTTTTGGGTCCGTTTAGGGTCCGAAAGACGGATTCAAACACGCATCTATAAACGTATGCACACACTGACAGAACATGCCGTGTGAACATACCCTTAGGCTACATTCACATCTGTGTCAAAGGGTCCATTGAGAACCTCCGTCACAGAGCTATCAATGGATCCTTTTACCGACGGTCATGAATGGCAACCGACAGACCCCAGCGACTACAATGGAGTCCGCCGGGTTTCTTAGTGTTGCCCATCGCTTTTACAGAAAAAATAGCGCAGCTTTTTTCTGTCATTCCCGACCAAACTTATGACAGAAACAAACTGAAAACAGAAGATTAGAAAGATGCGGCAATGGCACCGAGAACTGGAGGAAGGTGATAAGTTTCTTCATTTTAATGAGGCCCCAAAAGCCTCATTAATGCAGTGTGACAGGATGGGCTATACATAAGAAAAAAGACTCATTCGATTAATGCAACATTACCCAGTGGCTGCTACTCAAAGTGGACAACCCCTTTAAAGGTACAATGGTCCTAAAAGAAAGCTCGTCATGTTAGCCACAGAAATAAAGTGTCTTGTTTTACCCATTTGGATTCAAGTGCCTAGATTCCGTGGCTCACAGCCGGGAGCGGCTTTCAGCACACCTGTTTCTGTATTTTTTTGGTGACTTTAAATCAATAAGTACCTACACATATACACTGCTTAAAGGGGTTTTGCCAGGACGTGCCTTATCTGCTAAGAAGCAAAAGTAAACAAGCCAGGGCTGGGTGAGAGAGAGAGAGCTGGTCAGAGCACAGAGCCATGCATAAGGGATCGTGTGCAATGTTCACTCAAATTATCAGACTACAACTAGTGGATTCTGTATACAAAAGACAATACATTTCTCCACAGCAGCTTGAAAGCTCCTTCAGCCTCTTGAAAGCTCCTTCATGTTCCCGGTCATCAGATAAATCAGGGATCTACTCAGATAATCACACTACAACTAGTGGATTCTGTATACAAAAGAAAACACATTTCTCTACAGCAGCTTGAAAGCTCCTTCAGCCTCTTGAAAGCCTTCATGTTCCCTGTCATCAGATAAAGCAGGGTCTACTCAGATAATCGAAACTACATAGTGGTTTCTGTATACAAAAGAAACTTTTTTTCCCCGTCCCTTAAAAGTTTTCTTCAGTCCCTTTCATCGATAAGAAGTTTCTCTGCGAAACCCCGGGCCCAGCAGTTTGTCACTTCCCCTAGTCTATTAATGAAAGCTTCAAGTAACTAAGGGCAGGTAAGGCAGCCTGTAGCTCTCTCAGGCTGAAATTTTTTTAATCACATATATTTAGAAAAGTGATTAAAAACCCATTTTGGAGGATCCCACGGCAACATTACATCGTGGCCAAACCCCTTTAAGATTGCGCTCAGGCCAATCACAGATATCTGGAATGCAGCGTCCTGCACAAATGGCAATGACTGTACTTCAGCACCAGATGTCAATTAAAGGAATTTTTAATTCATAAAAAATAAAATGGACGATGCCTCATTAGCAAGATATTCTCTAACTCTCATGGCGACAACTGTTCCAAATCATTTAAAAAGGACCAAACTTTGACAGACGAGACGCATTCTAGTATAGCCGAAAAACCTAAGAACTAGTCAATGATCTCCGTGTTGAGTACAAATTATTTTTCATCCGCAGCTTTGCAGAGGGATTAACCAGCGAGCTCTATCAGAGGCGCTCAGAACGAATGAGACATATAGACCTAGTGAAAGAAACCCGGGGCAGAGTGCTAACAGAAGTCACTGCCTGCGCACTATAAGAAAACAAAATCGTCATGAATCCCCTCAGTGTGGATTACACAAGAGCGGATAAACTGATTGTGACCCCGCCATTGCAACGAGCTGTAGGAAAGAATGCAGCCGACTTATCAAGAGGACTGTTTAACATGCTCCTCAAAGGACGCCCAGTAAAAGATCCTTGGCAGGTACATGGAAACACACACAAAGCCACGGCCTTATAATGGAGTGGACTGTCAGAGTTTTCACTTCTGGATGTAATAAAGTGTCAGCGCACTTAATTGGACGTTTCACAAAGGTCTACCTCCTGCCTACACATAAGAGTCAGGCTTTAGTATGGAGCCACTGTTAACATTATGTCAGCAATGTCCTTGACAAGCAATTAATTTATTATCTTTATTCCCATCTTTTTTTTTTTTTATGGGGGAGAGCGTCTTGATCGTAAAAAGTAACCGTACACATTATACTAATGTCTCCTGGACTCGCCAATATCAGTATAAGACTCCATTAACATCACATGACGATACCACGCTTATCTGTCTCAAAAAACACTGCCATTTTTTGGGGCATATTCACAGCTCAATGGCTGGACTAGACTGAACCCACTAGTAGGCCTATATGCTACCTGGGAAAAATTAATAGGTGCAGCTTATTGCTGAGCAGCAGTTCACACACCCCACTGCTAGGGGTACAATTAGATGATAAAAACCTGCACATTAACCTAATACCTGTTCATACCAGCATGCAGCAAAGCTACAGTATAATGCATGGGGAGATTGTTTTATTGGTATTTTTGCATTTGTGCAACCACTCACACACTCTCAATGCATGAGGTGGGTGGTTGCTGGTACTACAATTGCATATAAATAAGGCGATACAGAAGGTGCCATAAATAAAGATACGTGTGGTGCACCATGCTGGCTTACAACCTATTAGTGACACCCATACTATTAGATTAGGTGGGCTGCCCAGCACTTTCGGGGTGTCCAACACAAAACACAGACACCCTCTGCTTATCTGTCCACCTAAAACATACAGGAAAATATAGGAAAGGCAGTTCAGCTCGCACTATGTTTGCCCTTTAGATTCTTATGGCTCTACCAAGGCCCAAGAGTGGTATGCATTGAGATAGATTTTTTTAAGGTATCCTGAGAGATATAACAAACAGAAGAAATTCATAGGATATAAATGAGGTCGAATGTGTTTTAAGGCTGCTTTCACACAGCGCAGTTTTGGTGCAGTTTTAACTGCGCGCGCAATAAACTGCCTTTATTACCAGCAAGCTTCTTTCAGTTGTCTAAATTGTTCAGAAAGATGTTTCAAGTACATAATCAATTACTGTGTTTGAAGTCTTGTGGATTACAATCACACAAATTGATTACTCACTTTCCAATCAGTTTAGAGAACTGAAAGAAGCTTGCAGGTAATAAAGGCAGTTCAATTGGAGCACAGTCAGGGTGCTTTCACATGGTGCATTTTTTACGCTTTTTTTTTTTTGCGTGATTTTTGCCGCGTTTTTTTGTGCAGGAAGGCACAGCAATTAATGCTGTACATTGCTGCACAAAAAACGAGGTAAAAAACACGTCCAAAAAATGCGTCAAAAACGCACCGTGTAAAAGTACCCTTTGTGGTTAAGCCAATGATCACTCAGCAAATATCAGGCGAGTGGGGGGTGGAGGGGTAGGTATGCAGATATACAACATCCCACTCCCTCTGTTCTCAAGAGAGATATGAAAAATATAGACACCCGTATATTTCAGTATATAGCTTTATATACCTTGGTATTAAATATGCTCTTAAATTATTATTTTGCACTTTAAAAAAATCTTTTTTGTTGTAAGAACGAATTAGGGAAGGGTTAAATGTAGAATAACCACTCCCCTATGTTTACAACTTTTATAAGGGAGTAACCCTAGAGATCACATGAATAAGACTTTGTAAAGTTGCAACGCGTCGTGTGTCCTGCTATTCGGGCTGTACTTTATGCTACCTCCTAAGCTCGTGGATGCCATGTCTATTTTAATGGATTTAAAATAAAGTTGAAGAAAATTTTCTAAGAATATAGCAGACATCTCATTATTTTTATGCGTGATAAGCTGGAGTGTACACTTTCAAGGTACTTGCTTTTTCTCCCGGCTGGGAGTTGGCTGGGATCTCCGAGCTCCGCAAGCAATTGGTATAGACAACAACCAAGAAAACGCAAGTAAGTGAGCTGACCAATTTGGTTTATATTGGTTCTCAAGAGAGATAGGCCGCTGTCTGCTAGCAGCTTTGTCCCTTGCCCCTGTTGAAAAAACATGCACACTTGGCTGAATTGAGAATGCATATGTATGGGGAGATTGTCAGGAATAGCTGTTCTGCCGCACCTTAAGGGCGGGTCTTGTTATAGTGTCCTCCAGGACACTCTATTAAAGGGGTTGTATCATTAAAGAGTACCTATCACCTTCAGGGAAACCTATTGAAGTAACAGAAGACTAAAATACAAAACACGTTCTCAAATAGGCTTCATTACGAAAATCAAAGTATTTCTCCTGAAATTCAGTTTTTTTAAAAAGCGCTGACCCTTTAAGACAGGACTGAAGTTGGCCCAAGTCAGCACCTGACAGCTCGATGGGTCACTATGTTGACAGCTCTGTGAAACTAACTGCATCTGAGCTGGAAGAGACCACTGTGAAGGGGGGGAGACTGGAAGTCTACATCATGTGAAGGGTTGCGGATACTAGAACACTAGCAGCAGTGTAATATAGATGTCTATGTGCTATGGAGGAGACAGCTGAAAGCAACAGGTGAACCCTGTCACACTATGTCCTCAGTGTGCCATGTCTGCTGCACTGTAAGTAGCGAGAGACTCCGATTACCCTGTATAATTGGCTGTATCCTCAGTTCCTCCTGCACAGTTATGGCATGTCCCCACCATCCGGTTTTTCAGTCATATTTACAGACTGTTACCAGTTTTGAAAGCCGTCTGTAAACCAGCTGTCAACCTTTAACACGGACCTTAATGGAAAATCTGTGCAGCGGTCCCCACTGCATGAATTTTCCACCGGACGGATCTTTACATCGCCGGCGGTCCGATAAACATAGAACATGTTCATTCTTCCACCAGGTTTTCAGGCAGAACATGAACATGTCGGTACGAAGGGGGAGGGCTTAAATCCGCAAAGAAAAGCCGCCCCCCTGCGTATTAGAAACAGAATAAATACTGGTCGGGATTTACCAACCGGTATTTGTCCTGTGCCGTGTAAACACGACCTTAGTATCCCCCACAGAAGGTATCCTACTAGATAATGATCTATGCTTACAGTGAAAGTAAAACCTGTTTCCCTGTAATACAAAGGAAAACCCTCTGATTTGTTAAAGACATATATTAGAGAAAAGTGTTATTATTTCATCTACTATCACTTTTTGTGTGTTTGTGGGGAGGTGATAGGCACTCTAAGATTGCACACACATATTACATATCAATTACTTAAGTTAAACATGTGTGTTGGATATAAATAACCCTCTCATCAACCAGTCTTTGTCCCCACGTCCCACTCCTCTACTTTTTCAGTATTTCTTGTTAGTGGACGGGACTTTGTGTTGGTCGCATGACTTTGCAAACTGACAGGAGCTCACAGTAGTTCCAACTGGGCATGTTCGACCAGAAAAAGCATTAGGCCATGTTCACACGGCTTACTTTAGGATGTATTTCAGTCCGTAATTTGCGCCATACTGCACGAATTACGGGCTGAAATACGTCCCAGTCATTATGGTAATCCACAGTTCTCATAGAGAACTATGGATTACATCTCCTCTGCCCGCTCGCGAAATACGGCGAGCGGGGAGAAAGTGACATGCTACTTATTCACAGCGAGCTGCCGGCCCCCCGCCCCGCTGCACGGCAGCCGGCGTAATTGCGGGCGAAATACGTCCTCACAATTACTCCAGCAATAAGCCGTGTGAACATAGCCTAAGATGGCCATAACTTCTAGCAACAAGGGATATGAGTTTTATCAACCAGACTATGTAGTTAGAAGTGTTGGATAAACACTGTTCATTTTCTGATAAGGACATAGATCTGTAAAATTTGCTTTCATGTTCATAACCTGCGGACTGCCTGTAACTAATTTCTTACAACACCCAATCAACACCTAATGAACCCTAAATAAGACAGATAGACTATAGGGCAGCACTAATCTTAACAAATAGAAAAAACACCCAATATAACTCTGGACCACACAGCTGCATAGGTGCCTATTAACTGTCTAAGGGATTCTGACCAGTGTATGTGTACCACATTTGAGCTAAATCTACTCTAATAGTATATTCTTTGTCTAATATCTTAGACAGTTAATAGACACCTATGCAGCTGTGTGGTCCAGAGTTATAGGATCACATATATTTGGGTGTTTTTTCAATTTTGTGAGATTAGTGCTGGCCTATAGTCTATCTGTCTGATTTACGGTTGATTAGGGTGCATAAGTACTAGAAGTGTGGGGTCGCCCTTTTCAGGGTGAGTTCTCCGCTCAGGAATCATCTAAGGTTATCTAGGGACTGTGCCCATTCTATGGGTAGTTGTCTCTTTCATGTTTGGTATATACGTTTTAGATATAATATTTATTAAAAGTTATATTTTATACGGACTTATTGTGTTATCTTGGGAAGGTTTGGATTGATTTGTAGTCTACACAGCACAGATTTCTTACTGAGGATTTCTAAACTGCCTTCTGTCCAGTGGAAAACAGAACATTTTGTTGAGACTCCAGATTGACGTAGCCTCAATGTATGGGGCCGGCAGGAAAGCCAACCGTGTTTTTTTGGACATACACCATACCAAAAAATGCGGTGCAGCGAAATTAAAATACCTTGCATTTCAGACGGTATTTTGACTAAGCTGTGTAGACAGAGCCTAAGAAGTGTAATTGAGCAATAGTTACTATTACCATATTTTATACCCAAATAGGTAAGATTTTCTCCAAGCAAGGTGCCACAGCATAAATCATTTCATATGTTGCAAATACATTACCTAAAAGGCTCCTTTCTTACCCCTGGTTCACATAATGTATTGCGGCGCATACAGTACGCGCCGCAATACATCGTGCCTTTTGGGAGCTCCTGCTAATACGCGCGTACTCCTGCTGTCCGGGGGGGTGGGTGGCAGACCGTCGGCCCCATTAACATTCATTACTCACGGCGCGTATTCGGCGCAAATAATTAACATGTCGCTTATCTCCCCGCGTGTACAATACGATCGTACTGTACGAGCGCAGAGAGGAGGCGTAATCCATAATTCTCTTTGAGAACTATGGATTACCGTAATTTTGGCGTGCATCTCGCCCCTATTAAAAGCGCATCGAAAATTACGCCGTGTGTACATAAATTTAAAATTAAAGAGAGCTAAAACCAAGGGGTAAGCAAAGAGGTGCTAATGAGCATATTCCTAGGATTCTGGGTACCATGAGGCGGGGGGAAGGGGGGCACAAACGGGTTACTCTGGGCTAAAATATTAAAATGCATGGAAGAAATCTGGATCTTTACCTCTGGTGAAGGAAAGCCTACTAATATTTTTGAAGTACTAATGCTATACAGATCCAATCCTTTTTAATATCTTCACAATAAAAAATAAAAATAAAAAAAAGAGGCCACCAGTGACTCGTGAGCTTGGAAAACCTCTTGTGGACACCCAGAAGTGTGTTCAACAAAAACTTTCTACCAACCGGAGTATTATAAAGTATATGAAGCCACTTGTTCCTTTGAGAAGAATTCTTAAAAAAAAAAAAAAAAAACTACAGAAACCGTTCCTCAAGCATTCATTCACTTGCACTGCACTTTCCAGATGCTCAACATTCTTGACATCAGAGTGGAAAAATTTACTGTTAGTCTAGAGAAATCCAATATCACCATTCTTGTCATATCCCTCATAGCTTCATTATTAGAACAGGTCTGTGGAAGCTATAAAGGGCCGTTAAATGATTAAAAATATGGCCCTTGTGTTACATCACTTTTTACATACTTGAAAGCAAGAACGCCGTCCGTACGCATAAAGCGAGCGTCTACCTTATAAAACACAAGTATGTGCACTTTCATTAAATATTTGTCTGTATTTGTGTAAGATACACCAAAAATTCAACTTGGGCAAAAAATCCTTTTATGGCAACCTGGGGGTATTAAACACTAAAGAACATAGATCCGAAGCCCAGAACAACACTGTAAAGTTTAATAGTATTCATAAAAAGGACACAGCAATGCTTACATTTTCCACTTTGTCAAAAGTAAGTCAGTGTTACTTAATTCTATTTCTGAATTCAGGCAGGATCACTAGACGACCCCAATAAACCGGCGAGTTACTGGGGCATGCTTTACTGGGCTTGGAGCAAGTAGACAGGAGGGACTAAGGAGGCAGAGTATGTTCCTAACACTTGTGTACCTGTTGCACACTGATGTAACACACTGTAAAGAACCTGAGCGCAGATTCTGTCATATACAACGGACTTTAAAGTAGACCTTTCAATTCTCCAAACAGGTCTGTTGCACTAAATACAAGTTATCCACAAAGAACCAAAAAAATGTCATTCTTAGCATTGTGTCATTCCTCTCTTCTTCCTCCTGGAATGCACTGTATGCAAGAACGACAAAGGGTTAAAATCTTTCACTTTTTCAATGGGTTTTTTTACGTGTGAAAAATTTGATAAGGGAAATGGTGACACCCAGTTGTCAATGTATTCATAAATTTCCAAGGAGAACAACAGAGGTACAACACGTTAAACAAAAAAGGATGCTGCGGCATTATTTCACGAGGAAGGCAAGAATCTACTAAAGCACATATGTCAAGAGAGCTGATGGGTCATCTCTCAAGAGCACTGTTCTCTAAAACAAGAAGAAATGTAAAAGCCCAGTCTTGTCTTATTAAAGGGGTTTTGCCACGAAGTAAAATAGACGTGGGAAGCTTACAAATAAACATTTTCACCATTCATCGTTATTAAAAATTCTGTACTATTTTAGTTTTAGCTCCTCCTTTAGTGATTCATTGTTTACAGCTGCCCAGGGGAAACGACAGGGCTGAGAGTCCTTAGTTGGTCAGACATCACCTTCCCCTCAGGGAGCTACTGGTGTTAACCCGAGTGCTTCATTCTGCTAATTTTTAGTAATTAGTCAAACAATGCAAATAAATAAAAAAAAAAAAAAACACAAAAAAAAAAACCTCAAAACAAGGGCTATGCAATGATAAAAAAGAAAACAAACCACAGGGTTTGGGGTTCCCCAGGGATTTGAACCAGGACCCCCGGCTGTGAAAGGGAAAAAACTTTTCCTCTGGAAACCCCATTTTTAATAATTACAAATCTTTACATAACAGACCCTTTTTTTGACTAAAAAGAGGGGGAAAAAGGCCCGGTATGTCACCTTTCTGGGGACAAGATATGGGAATTCAAAACAAACACCCCACGCCCCCCCTTTGAGCACACCCCAGTGAAGGCTGGATGCGGAGGGATGAAAAAAAGTTCTGGCCCAAAAACCCCTTTAAAGAGAACCCCACAAAAGGTTTATGCCCCCCGGCCTTTAGGGGCGAAAAAAGCTATTTTTCCCGACCCCCCCTTTTTTTTCCTCGCCGTGGGCCCCCTTTTTTTGTAAATCGTTTTTTTCGTGAATTTTAATTTTCAAATCCCGCATTTTTCAGCCCGGGAAAAAGTCATTCGAAAGTCCTTCCAAAAAGTCAGTTTTTTTCAAACCCCCCCACTGAGACTTTCCCCCCCCACCTTTAATGACAAAAACCCATTACTTTGAATAGGGGAAAAACAAAAAGGAAAAACTTTTCAGATGGGTGGGGCTAGCCTTTGGGGGGGCGGGGGGTAACCCCCTGTTCCCTAATAAAAAATTTGGAGGGGGAAATACCCCCCTTTAAAAATACAGAAAAATTACAGAAAAGGGGCCAGCCCCTGGAAAAAAAGCAGGGGCTGGAAAAAAAGCTTGTTTGCCCCCCCAGCAAAGGGGGGGATAAACCCGTGACAGGTTTTTTTTTAAATCCGACTGTTCCCCCGGGCCCAAAAATTTTTAAGGGGGCCCGCGGAAAAAATTTTTTGCTTTCAAAAATTAAAAAAAAATTTTTAAAATTTTTAATTTTAATATAATTTACGGGAAAAACGAAACAATCATTTTTCTTTTTTAGACCCCCTATCCTCCAATTTTTACACCTTTTTGAATTTTTTTTCCCCTGCCCCCCCCCCCCCTTCCCTTAAAAAAACCCGTTGGGACAAAAATTTTTAAAAATTTTTTTTTAAATGTGTTTTTTTTAACACTCCAATTTTCAGCAAAGTTGAAAAAGTTGATTAACACTAACATGCAAATTTTTTGGGTTACAAACGTTTTTCCGAAATGAAATCCCTTTTTTTTCCTTTTTTTTCTGTTAAAAAAAACCAAAAAAATTAAAACTAAATAACGATAGAAACTTAAAGAGTCCATCTCGTTGAAAAGGGAGGCGTTTTTTTTTCCAGCTTTTTTTTCGCTGTTTTACCAAAAGTAGCGAGCCCCCAAAACTTTTTTTCTAAGTGACCGCATGAGATTATCTTAGGCCACATTGGTGTCCAAGCTTCAAACAGTAGCCATTTTTGTTTTTCAAGAAATTTTTAAATAAGAAATAGACATCCCTTTAAAAAAAACCCCTAAATTTTTTCCCTTTACACAAAAAACCCTTTCAGGTGGAGGGGAAAACCCTTTAAAATGCAAAAGAACAGTCAAATTGTCAAAAAATTTACGCCTTTTTACCATCTCAATTTGCAGAAGCAAGCGGGGGAGCGCTAAAAAGCTGGCATAAATTTATAAGGGGGGTCCCCCCAGTAAGAGCTGGGTTTTTGAAACCATGTTTGTTTAAAAACTGAAACGTTTTTATGGGCCCGTTGTATCCTATCCGGTTTTTTAAAGGGATAAAAAACTCCCCATGTTTCAAAAAAAATTTTTGGGATGCGATTCCTTTTTTTGGAGGCCCTTAACCCCCGTCACGTTTTTAATTTTTAGGGGCACAGGGGCACAAAAGTCCCCCCTATTTTTGGGGGGTTTAAAATTTTCCCTTTTTACTACCCACAAATAATTTAATTGAAAACTAAAAAGTCTCACCCAAACCCCTTTTTAACTCAGAAATAAGCCCGACTTCCCAAAAACGGGCCCCTTTTCCCCGGCACAGAAAACGGCATAACAAAAATGTTTCTTTCACCTAGATTTCTATACATTGCTTGAGCATTGGGCTTTTTATTCCCCTCAGCTCTATTGCATAAACTACAATCATTAATACTCAAATTTGTTTTTGGGGGGGAAAAAGAAAAATAAATTTTTTTCCCTTGAATGAGGTTTTCCCAGACCCCCCTTTAGACAAGGAAAGGGCCCCTCTAACAATCCCCCTTTTCAAAATACGTTTCTCTATCTTTTTTGGGGTGCTCCCCAATTTTTTACATTGGGTCATCTAAAGGGTTGCAAAACTCAAATGGGCCCCCTCGCACTCCCCGGGATAAAATTTCTTTTACCCCTCTTTTTTGGGCATAAATGACCAAATTGGGATTCCCCACCTTTCAGCACAATTGCTATAGTTGGTCTAAAAATATATTTGGCCCCCTTTCAAGTGTGACAACCTCCCCGAGTTTAAATTTTCGCCACTTACAGTACTAAAACAAAAGATGCCCCCCCTTTCCCCCCGTTTTACTCAAAGTTTTAAAAAAAATTGGGGGAAAATGTAAAAATAATTAAAACTTTCCAAAAGTGGGGGGGAAATTAGAAAATTTACCACCACTGTGGAAAATTTTCCCCTCAAAAAGGGGCTAAAAGACTTCCCCCCAGAAGAAACCCTGGAAAAAGCGCACAACCCGGAGGGATGTCTAACCAGGTACTGTTTTTATTTTTTTCTTTAATGCCCTGGTTTTCTAATTTTTAGAGAAAAAAAAATTTTGGTTAAAAACAGAAAAAACCCCTTGGAAAAAATCCCCGAAAAATTGGGCCGAAACCCGGGGCCGGGCTGGGGAAATGTTTTTGGGATGGGAGGCCCGGGGGGAAAGTTTTTTTGGGTTTTGGGGCCCCCCTTTTTAAATGTACAATCACCCCGGCCCCTTTTTTAGGTAAAACCCGTTTAAACTGCTCATTAAAACTTTTTAAAATTTTTAACAGCCCAATTTACATGGGGGCAACTTTGTGCATTTAGGGATTTTAGACATGGTCAAAACAATCTTCCCGAAATTTAAACCCGAGCATCAGTATGGGGAAGAAAGGGTTTTGAGTGCTTTGGGAAAAGTGGCAAAGGTTTTTTTGGTGCCAAAAAGGGGGGTCTGGGGGTTTTCAGGAAAAATGCTGATCCCTGGGAATTTTTTACGCACAACCATCTCTAGGGTTTTTCAGGAAAGGCCAAAAGAAAAAAAATCCAGTGGCGGGATTCCCCCCTGGGGGGAAAAAGCCTTTTTGTTTCCAGAGGTCAAAGGGGAATGGGGGAGACTGGTTCGGGGCATAGAAAAGGCAAAAGTGACTCAAAAAGCCCCCCCCGTTACAACCAAGGTAGGAAAAAAGACAACTCGGGAAAGGGACCGTCGGCGAACTTTTAGGCAAAATTTGGGGGACGCAGCAGAAAACCACCACCGGGGGGGCCAAAACCCCCTTTTAGCTTAAAAACAGGAAACCGGGCTCAATTTGCCCAAACTCATTCGAAAATTTGGGCAGAAAAAAGAAATTTGGAAAAAAAGTTGGGCCCGGGGCCCGAGGCCCTTTGATTTTTTGTTGCACATTCGGATGGGGGGTCGAATTTGGCCCCAACAACCCGAAAGCCCTGGGGTCCATCCCCGCCTTGTATCAAAAGGTTTCCAAAGGCCCCGGGGGTGGCGGTGTTGGTTTTGGGGGGGGAAAAATTTTCTTGGGAAATCCCTTTTTGGGCCCCCTTTTGGTTTCCAATTTAGCATGGCAAAAACCTTGGGAATCTATGCCCCGAAGAATTTTAAAGGGATTTTTTGAAGGCAAAAAAAGGGGGGCCAAAAGTTTTCCAGCTTGGTAAACCAAATAAAAATGGGCCGGGGAAAATGTATTTTGAGATTTTTTGGTTTAAATTTTACATTTCCTAAAAAAGCTTTCAAAGTTAAATATTCCCCGAAATTTTTTACAAATTTGCATAGGGTTTTAAGGGGGTAGGGATTTTTCACGGGGGAAAAATTCCGTTTGGGGTTCCCCCCTTTTTTGGGGCCCCAAGGGCCCTGTGAGGGCCAGGGGGTGGTCCCCCGATTTAAAGGGATAGGAAAAGGATCTCTCCATATTTCCTTTTTTTTATATATCTAATTTTCCCCAAATAAAAATTTAAAAATTTTCCATTGGATTATTTAATAATTGTGGAAAATTTAAAAATTTATTTTAGAGGATTTTTTTGTGTGGTTTTTTTTTTAGATTGTTGGAGGTTTTTTAATTTTTTTGGGCTGGGAAGGGGGTTTTTGGGATAGGAAAAATATGACCCCTTTCCCCAAATCAGTTTTTCCCTTTGGGTTTTTTCCAAAACAGGAAAAAACCCCTACAGAGTTTTGGAAATTTTCTTTACTACTCCTTCCCCCCCTTTACCCCTTTTTTTTTTTCCCTTTTTTTAAAAAGGAGGTTTTTGGGGAAAAGGGGTGTTTGGGCCCCTTGGGAAATACCCCCACTAAAGAAACTGGGGAAACAGAAATGAATACGCCCCTTAAAGGGAAAAAAGAATTAGGGGAAAATTGGGGGGGTTTGGTTTGAAACCTCCCTAGTCCCCCCTTTCCAGCAAATTTTTGTTTTTTGCTAACCAAAATAGAACTGTCTAAAAAACCCACAAACCCCAGCTGGCACCTCAAAAACCCCCCGAAAATCCCCTTAAAGTCACCGGGCCCACTCAAATTTTTGGGTTTGAGAAATTTTGGGCTTTTAAAAAATTAAATTTCAAAATGTTTGGGGGAACTGCCCGATACTAAAGGGCCCCCTTTTTGGGGGGAAAAAAAGAGAAGTTTTTACGGAGGGGTTTGGTTTTTCCCTGATAAATTTTACCCCCAAAAAACAAACGATTTCCCAAAAATTTCATTATAAAAAAAATTTCCCTACCCCCTTGGGCCCCTGGGACTAGTCGCTGCTCAAAAAGTCTCAGCCCTTTAAAAAGGGAATTTAAACCCCCATCCTTAGCATTTAAAAGGGGGTTTAAATTTAAAAAAAAAAAATTTACAGTTTCATTCGGAGTCAGGTCTAATTTATCCCACCACACTTATCACCTCGAGCACAAAATAAATGGTCCCAATGGACTAATTCCCTATACTTTAAGCAAATCTCTAATGATATTTCCCCTTTGATCAATCTATAAATCTCTCATATTCTGTTTTGCTGCTCCCTATGATTTGTTAATGTGTACTGTATATGGTTAAGGTGATCTTGTTTGCTATTATCCTTGGAACAACCATATGTAACCAGTGTTCCTCTTTGCTGTGATTTTTCTTTAGCCAAAAAATTGTAATGGACTCAATAAGACTCTGTTTTGTGGTTAAAGGGGTTGTCTCACTACAATGATTCACCTTACCTCAGTCAGTTTTCTTTGTTTCATTTTGAATTCAGGGGCGTGTTTACTAGCTTCCACTAGGCTGCAGTAGAAGCCAGGTCTGTAGCTATAGCAATTAGTGCTGGCAGCCTATCAGAAGAGCTCAAACAGGTCTGTAGCTATAGCGACCTGAGGAGCTGATGCAGCCCATACAAGAGGGGATATCTCAGAATAGATAGGACACTGTTAATGGACATATATTGCAAAGTGACTTGTTTTTGCAAGATCTTTACCATAAAAAGCAATCCTTGTAGTGAGACAACCCCTTTAATGTTTTGCCTGTCTATATACTCATTAACTTTATTTGTTGTTTCTTTTTGAAAATAAAAATTCTCATGATTAAAAAAATAAATAAAGATTATTATTAAGAATATGTTGGTGCTATATAATGAAAGAAGATTATGATCATTATTATATAGCTGAGCGAGCATGCTCCGGTATATTCTAAAAACCCACAGAAAGGAACAGGCAGAACTGCGCATGCGCAACCATCTCCTTGTTCTCAGAGGTCGGCTCACACTGAGTTAAGATCTCTCTTCAGGTGCTACTCCTGTTCATTCTCCTTATTATCTGCACCCTCATAGTCTTAAATACAGTAGAAGATACAGCCATGTTATTTATGCATCCACACAACTTTTAGGAAAGTTCTTAAGACTTTAAAGGGGTTGTCTCACTACAAGGATTGCTTTTTATGGTAAAGATCTTGCAAAAACAAGTCACTTTGCAATATATGTCCATTAACAGTGTCCTACCTATTCCTAGATATCCCCTCTTGTATGGGCTGCATCAGCTCCTCAGGTCGCTATAGCTACAGACCTATTCAATCTCTCCTGATAGGCTGCCAGCACTGGTCGCTATAGCTATAGACCTGGCTTGTACTGCAGCCTAACAGAAGCCAGTAAACACGCCCCTGAATTCAAAATGAAACCAATAAAACAGGATTGAGTTGAGATGAATCAACGTAGTGAGACAACCCCTCTAAGTTTGCTATGCAACATGCCAGGACAGAAAAAGGAAGATATAATGTGCAGTATACATAATGTGCCTTACTTATCAAAACTGTAACAGTAAGACTGTCTTTGTTGCCCATAGCAACCAGAGCTCAGCTTTCATCTTTCCAAAGCAGTTTAAAAAATGAAAGCTGAACTCTGATTGGTTGCTATGAGCTCTGATTGGCTGCTATGGGCAACAAAGACAATATTACTGTTAGTTTTCATAAATACTCCCCATAGGTTTTAAAGTTTTGGCCAACAGGAGTTAAATGAGCCTTTTTAGCATATTTCGGAGCCATTCATTGGGGTATAACTTAAAGGGGTTTTCTCACCATGTAGTTACAGTCACAGTTGGCTTTTCTTTCACTTCGCCTTTGTCGGACTGTGTGTGTTTCTAGAGTAGTGATTAAAATATTTAGCTTCTCTGTAACTAGATGAGACATTAAAAAGTGCAGGGGAGTAAATCTTCAGTAAACAAAAGCTACACATGCTCTGAGGAGTGGAAACAATTGCTTATCTGTAAACAAAAGCTAATCTTGTAAGAGATAATTAGGGCATGTCCCAACTGCACAGGTTTTCGGCTGGTTTTTCAGACGGTTTGCGGTTTTGCAGACCGTCTGAAAAACCGGGTGCAAACAAGCACAACGGGGCTCTATGGAAAACCCGTTCAGCAGTCCCCACTGCATGGGTTTTCCAGCCGGCGGTTTTTCCGCCCGCGGCCGCCTGAAAAAGATTGAACATGCACATTCTTCCGTCCGGTTTTCGGACGGAATATGTGCATGTCAATGTGAAGGGGGAAGGCTTTTCTCCGCTCATCTCGGAGAAAAGCCACTCCTCCCCCTTAGTCTGCTCAGAGTGAGCTCTCTGACCATGGTGACATCCCCCCTTGCTCTTTGCTCTAATCAAACAGAGATAGGGATGGGTAACCATAGAAATCTGTGTGCACTCAGATCAGATAAAATCTCTCACCTCCTCACTGAAGTATGATCAAAAGAATAATGTAATTGGTAAAAGTCTTCAATTACCTGTCCCAACTTGTTAAAAGCTAATCGCTGTAGTAAGAAAACCCTTTAAGGAATACTTCTGATCGCCTGAGGGAAGGTTTAGATCTAACGTGAAAAGAGCTTTACAAGCTCATTTAAAAAGAATGTACGCCCACATTCAGCTTATTTTACTGCAGACTTGATATTTTTCCGTGTATTGTGCTAAATTGTGCTAAAGTGAGAACAGGAGGTGCTGCCAGACTGGCTGTCACTGTGCAGCAGGTTCTATGTATAGTCAGCCATAACCTTGCTTTGCACTGAAAACGGGGAAAAAAAAACCGAACCAGTTGTCTGCAGATGGAAGATTTGGAGCAGCTATTGTCTTGACTTAAAATTCCCAGTCATGTTTTAAGGCTCTTTTTTGTAACTGTAAGGGACGCTACTTCTAATGGGTGGCACCAGAGAACCTAGACTTTTTCCCTAGGTTCTACCTACAACAAAGTGACAGGTTTTATCAGCAGATTCTAAAGAAATCTAAAGCAAAACAGGAAATTCAGGAAATGTGTTTAAGGACGTGTGAAAAAGCATCAACAAATGATATTTTTGATGATTTACCCATTTAATTTTTAACCTATAAAGAAGTCTCTTCTTCGGACAACTAAAAGATTGTATAACCGCCTGGGTCACTGCTACTTACTAACCCAGTAGTAAGTGAGGGTTTAAAGGGGTTTTGCCACGATCTAATCTTGACGTGGGATCCTCCAAAATGGGTATTTAATCACTTTTCTAAATATATGTGATTAAAAAAAAGTGTAGCCTGTGAGAGCTGCAGCCTGGCTTAGTCAGCCTTAGTTTCCTGACTGTTTACATTAACTAGGACCAGGTGCTGATCTGGCAGCGCACTTCTTATCTGATGGCAGGGCACATGAACGAGCTTTGAAGGGAGGGGGAGAACAAAGCCTGTGTCTGCTGTATAGAGAATCCGCTGGTTGTAATGTAATTATCCGAGTAAACATGCAGACACTCCCTGCTCAGCCCTCCTCCCTCTCCCCTGCAGCAGTTCGTGAATGCTGCCTGCTTGGATCTTATCTTCTCTCCTGAGCAGATAAGAGGGAGAACACAAAATCTGTAGAGCTTATTCACAATACAGTTATCATCTGTGGTTTAGCCACACATGTTTGCTCAACCACAGAGTCTGAATATCAGCCTCGGGATTGTGCATGGGAGGTGCTGCGATGACATCATGGAGGCGGCCATTTTTTTATTTAAACCGAAACAAAGCCCCTTTTTTCAAGGCTCAAGAGGACAGTTCTGCCTGTTAGGTGAGGAAATCACTTCTTGGCAAAACCCCTTTAAGCTTCATTCCTCAAATCAACCATAAGGGGCCGTTTACACAGCACAGGACAAATACCGGTCGGTTTATCCGACTGGTATTTGTACTGTTTTCATGCCGTGCACACGGCCGCAGGGGGGCGGCTTTTCTCCGTCCGAAAACTGGACGGAAGAATGAACATGTTCTATGTTTTTCGGGCTGCCGGCCGTCTGAAAAACTGCTGGGTGGAAAATCCGTGCAGTAGGGACCGCTGCACGGATTTTCCATTAAGGTCTGTGATAAAGTTTGTCAGCCGGTTTGCAGCCTGTTTTCAAAACTGAAAACCCTGACCGTGGGGACAATACCTAAAAGGGCCCCAGACAAAAGAACAGGATGGCATCAGTGTGCACTACTGACAAGCATTTTTAGAGGATACCTCAGGGGGCTAAGATACTGACACCCATTTCCAGTGAAGGTCACTTTTGGTGTGGTTCCACAAAACTTATGCGTTTTGATATAAGGAATATTATACACTATCCATGACACAAGGAAAACCAATACCTTTAATCAGCAAACAGATTGAGGATCCTGTCACATTATTTATTGGCTGCACCACGTGCCCTGCGATATACAGGACACCCCAGGAATGTATCATTAGGTGTTTTTAAAGGGGTTGTCTCACTACATCGATTCATCTTACCTCAGTCCTGGTTTCTCCGTTTCATTTTTGAATTCAGGGGCGTGTTTACTGGGTCTGTAGTTTTAGCGACCAGGACTGGCAGCCTATCAGGAGAGACCGAACAGGTCTGTAATTATAGTGACCTGAGGAGCTGCTGCAGCCCATACAAAAGGGGAAATTAGGAATGGGTAGGGCACTGCTAATGGACTCACATTGCAAAGTGACTTGTTTTTGCAAGATCTTTAACATAAAAAGCAGCAATCCTTGTAGCGACACAACCCCTTTAATACTCATAATCAATACAATGCAAGACTGTGTCCGGACATCGTATGTGTTTACTTGGATAGGATTCTTCCTTTCTGAAAGTATTTCCTCTTGACTGTCACCCAGGTTCAGTCCCCCTTCCTGAGCACAGCACAAGCTAGTGACAGATTTGCGGTTTCCTGTGTCCCTTACTCTGTAAGATGCAGCAGTTTCAGAGCATTTACTGCTCAAATCTATAGGATTGCAGCCTGTTCTGCCAGAAAAAAGTCCAATTTAATCACGAGCTGGTGCAAGACCCACCCACTCACTTCTGATTCAACCTATTACTTAAAATAGATAGAAATCCGCGAAAAACCAGAAGATGGGCGAGGCTAACACCTGCTCATGAATAAGGTGGACTCTTCTCTGGCAGAACAGGCTGCAGCCTGCGTGCTCTGAAACTGCAGCATCTTACAGAATAAGAGACACAGCGCTGGAAACAGCAAGTCTGACACTAGCTTGTGCTGTCCTCAGCAAGGGGGGGTATAACCTAAGTGACAGGTTCTCTTTAAGCTAAAGGTACGTTTAAACAGCTGTCATACAGATACATTGGATTTTCAAATTCAAGACCCTTTTCCCAGTTGAAACATATGAATCCTTGGAGTATATTAAGTATTACAGTTTATTAGGAGAGCTTTATACATATACAATTTATATTTTATGTATATGTATTCATGTACCTAATTAATCACGGTTGTCTGATTCTCTGGATTATCTGGAAAACTCATTTGATTTATTTATTTAATGCAAGAAATTCCCCTGGCCCCTATCCTTTAATTTCCTGACAGTACATATGGTGTAGTTAATACATTTTTCTGTTAAAATAAGAGATTTATTGTAAGTAAATCTCCCCTCTTATATTATATAACCAATAAGTCAGACATCGCTTATAATTCCTAAAATCTGAACTTATAGTGTTGGTCATAGACCCATTCAGCGCTAAACTTAAACGTTTTTCAGTAGTTGGTTCCTGTTTAGAAAACATTTTTTGCTTTCCTAGGCCATTATTAATGTAAGGGGAAGAGTGGTATTGTTAATAGGGAATGATAGGGAGAGAAGCGAGCTATGTGATATATAGGGTTATATGTAGGGGAGGAAAGCGAGCCTGTGATATATAGGGTTATAAAAAACAGAGAGAAGCTGGCTCTGTGTATAGGGTTATCGGCTCGGACTGGGCCGCCGGGGGAAAGGGAAATCCCCGGTGGGGCCCCCCCGGGTGCTTGGGCCCGGGGCATGCCGTCGCTCCCCCGGGGCCGGCCGGCCATCCGGCACTGGACCCCGGGACTTGCGTCCCGAGCGCCCAGAGATCGGCCCGGGTGTTGGGGACTAAAGTCCGGCTCCCCGGGTGCGGGTTAGCGGAGGCAGCGCCCAAACGCGCGTCCGCGCTCCCCGGCAGGTGGAGGGTTGGGCTTCAGCCTGCCGGGCGCCGGCCCCCACTGCTGACGTGGGCGCGGGGGGCCTTTTACCCCCCATGCAGGGGGGCGACGGAGCCGGGCGGCCGGGAGCAGGGCCGAGCCCGGAAATGGCTGGCTGTTTTTTTTTGTTTTTTTTTAATACCCACAAGGGGGGGGCCCCGGGTACAAAGGGGGTCGGGCCCTGGTACAAGGGGGTCGGGGCCCCCCTACAAGGGGGGGGGGGCCCTGGCTACAAGGGGGGGGGGGGGGGGGGGGCCCTGGGTACAAGGGGGGGGGGTGGCTACAAGGGGTTTGGTACAAGGGGGCCCCGGCTACAAAAGGGGGGGGCCCTGGCTAAAGGGGGGGCCCTGGCTACAAGGGGGGGGCCCCGGGTAAAAAAGGGGGGCCCCGAAAGGGGGTCCTGGCTACAAGGGGGTCCATGGTACAAGGGGGGGCCCAGGCCCTTCAA